>CAJVPT010000134.1:0-40803 GCA_910592055.1 Acaulospora colombiana
GCAGGTCTGTAGCATTGATATAGTTTTCTGAATTTGTTGACCTGTTATTGGTTGAACTCTTTCCACTGTTCTCTTTTAAAGTGTCTATTATCTTTCATGGTTTTCTTAAAGGATTTTGCCTATTCAATTTGACCCTGAATTTCTGGTAGCACAACGTCACCTGGCATCTGATTGGTTGACATAAAACATGTTAGTAACTAAATATAAATAAGCTTCTATTGGTCACCTCACATGTTCCGATGACATCATTGGTGATAGAAAGAGTTGATTGGTGCCCATATCCACCCCACTCCTTCAATTGGGTTAACCTATAGATCAAGTATCATGAGGCCAATAAGATATGAGCAACAAGTCTCCAGATGGTAAAAAAGCTGCTATTTGTTCAAGCTGAGGTCTTTCTCTTCTATCATTCCGATCAGGCAAAGTTCAAGACCAAGGTCTCTTTTTTATCCCAGTCAGGCAATAAAACTGAATGGTCTTTAGTCCATGCTAAGCTTCAACCCTTTGGTTACAGTTGAGAACATATTTCCCCAGAAGTTGTTGAAGGATATTGCAATCGATGAGGATCCCCACCACTTTGCAAACTTTCTCACTATTACAAGGCAAAAGAATTGTTGGGGAATCTGACCTTTTTGGTAATGGAAGATGTACACCAGTAAAATTCCTTTAACTAGTGTCGTGGGCTAAACCGGTGAGTCCGTCGCTAAACCGTATCATCTCGCGTAACCCAGTCATCTCATGAATACTCACAAAGAAGAGAATGCTTCCTATAAAGAACACTTAGGGAAGGCAGAGGTGTGGTGATTGACTTGGCCAAAAGTAAGTGTCTCTTTATTGCATTCTGTTTCTTTGGTATCTCACTAATTTTTATCTCTATTCTCAAGGAGGGCTGTTTTCCTAACACATTCAACTCTGCCTTTTCAGCATACATTGGTAAGCTATTTATACTTTTCTAACTAACAATGGGCTATCTACTTTATAATCGGCTATACTAACCCTAAGCTTTGCGAAACTTTCTATACTTTTTCAGATACACATAGTTCTCTTATTAGTACCCAAGCCTTATCTATAGTTTCTTACTTCACAATACTCAATCTTTTATGCCAGACTTTTGGGTTTTTAGATTCTAGACCATTACACATAACTCGCATCACCCACGTGACCCATAATAACGCAACTAGAGAGAACTTTCCTGAACAACACCTGGCAAGGATAGATGACTCTGACATCGACATGGATATCAACGAAGGACCATCAGAAACAGAGGATAACTGGCAGACTGCCAACAATCACAAGAAAAAGAACAAATGACTGACAATACACACATCTAGCACAAGACCTTGACCTAGGTCCCCCTTCAATTCCAGAATCAGATATGGACATGAAAGAATCAAACTCAAAGCCAAGGCTTTATTAATATAAGGCAACAGTACACACAAAAAGATATTTTTCTTCATTAAAGCTCTTAACTCTTTAGAAGGCCTACTGCTTATCCAGAATGAACAACGAGAAGAGGAAGATTATATCATTACCATTTTTGGTGATCAGCAAACAGCAGATGACACAAGCAACCTTATCTTATCAAATACAGATAATCTCTATCTATCACACATGAAAAAAACCATACACAAGCTCAATAAGAAATGCAGCATCAGGGTATATGACATTCTCTTGAACACAAGACTCATAGACGTATAACAAACATTTGCCAAATTTGGCCAGATCAATAATATCAAGTTAACAATGAGAAACCTGTAGCAGTCAGCAACCATCACCTTCACTAATAAAGAAAATAAACTCAAACTTATCAACCAATGGAGCATACTAACTAAGGTACAGTCAGTCAGAATTTTTGATACTAAATGGGACCTAGAACAGATGAAGAACTGGGGCACTCATTTTCTCAAATTAATAAACCTTTCACCCAATACAAATGTCTTCGACCTCAAACTAATTTGTCAAGAGACAGGGGCAAAAACCTGCTACATCCCCCACCTCCTATCTTACAAACCTAGAAAATACGCCATCCTCAGCTTTGAAAATGAAGAGTTCCTTCAGAAAGCCCTCAACCAAACATTCCACTTTGGAGAAACAATCCTAAAGTACAAACTAATTGAAATCAAACTATGCACTATCTGTGATAGCTCACAACACTTGGTTGCATAATGCAACATCAAGAAAAAAAGAGAACAGTGGAAAGAGTTCAACCAATAACAGGTCAACAAATTCAGAAAACTATATCAATGCTACAGACCTGCCAACTCTGCTCCTATATGCAAACTCACTCTATCTACAACCAGAAAAATGTCTAATCATCCAGGATCATATGCATCAGCTGTCAAATACAGAACTCAACAATAACACCAGATGAATGCTGACCATGACTCCAATCAGGACATAGCAAACATGCTCATAGCAATCCAAGCTGAGCTCAAATCAATCAAAGAAACCATACACAACCTTTATGAAAAAATTGACAATTTGAAGCAATATTGCTATAACAACGCAGAAGTAATAGAAGAAGACTACCATCAAGAAACCATTCGAACTGTACCAGCCTTTCCATAGCTAACCAACATAAACGATATACAACAATAACAACAGCAGCTCCATAACTTATTGGTAATATGGACTGAACTATGAATGCCCTAGTATCTACCATTACAAACATCCTTTCAGGATCCTCAACCACATTCTTCACCACAAGACAATAATTATGGGCAATGCAACATGTAATAATCAACCAACTAATAATACTCTTCTTCAGCAATCAAACATCTCATACAACATAACAAAAAAGACAACAAAACAAGATAGTTTCAACTATCACCCCAGAACAGCTACACACACTTCACATCAAGACACACCCACAAAAGAATCTCCCACCTCAAAAGAACTAGATAACAATATACGAAATTTCTTCTCTAGACCTTTCTGGACCATTGCAACATGTAACTGCCAAGTACTAAATGACCCGATAAAAAGAACACTTTGGATGGAAACATGGAAAAAAGAAGTATGGGATATTATAATCTCAATAGAGACTAAAGGAAAAGCAACTGAAACTAAATTTTGGAAGACATAAGGGTTCATCAATTAGTGGCACAACAATGATGACATGGGCACGAGCATCAGCATTATCATTAGAAACAACATTATTGATAGAGTAGTTTATATAGAGAAAAAACTGGAAAGACTTATATGTATCGACCTAGCCTTCCCAAATAAAAGATTGTATAGAATCATAGGTACATATTTACTCGCAAAGCTAGATAATAAAATGAATGAAACACAAAAACAAATCATCTCCTGGATAAAGCAACATAACCATGAAAATTGGCACATTATACTAGAAGGTGATTTCAATTCATGCCCCTACCGAAAATAGATAGAGTTTCCAGTAACAAAAAAATAAGCGAAGTGTACTTCTGACCCCTTCTTTCAAAAACTAGAAGAATTTAACCTAATTGATATCTTCAGATACCACAATCCTTATGATAAAGAATATACTTGGCACAAGACAATCAGTACAATCCACGCAGCCAGCCAGATTGACATGATCTGATATAGTTCCAGACTTTCCTAAAGTTCCATTGACACATATATAGTAGACAACAAACACTAGTATAAGCACAGATCACAGGATCCAAATCACATACATGGAGACTTGGGAGCTTGAGTCCCTCACAAAATGACTGCACCACTTACACAACAACACACAATTACTCTGGCAAGCCACATTAGATAAACAATAGCTAGCATTCATAAATAACCTAGACTCCTTCAAAGACTATTTAGCAGTCAAACTCTCACAGAACAATTTAGACATTAACCAGATATAGAATATTCTCCGTGATATAATTCTCAAAGCCATGAATAGACATATTCAGAAATTTAAAGAAAAACAAAAAAACTGTCAAAAGTGATCAGTCATGAACAAATCACTTTTTCTTTTACAACTCAACGAATATAGGAGACAGCTGATCCTCCACGGAAAAAAATCAACTAAATTCGGTCCCAGCAAAAGTGATACACTCCACAAGACTATCTCTACTAGAATCCTACTGCCCGAATAGATTCCTAACCAAAACACTGAGAATATTATATCTGAAATAGATACGTTTATCAAGATTGAAAGACTTGCTATTAAAAAATCAATCAAGAAAAAACCAAGACTGACATAAAGAAGTGGAAAGAACTCCACAACACTTGGTTTAACCAAGACAAAAAACAAATGATTCAGTCCATACTTGGCCAATCCAGAAAGAGTATCGCCACAAGCAGGCTAATTAACAATACAGTCACCGAGAAGCACTTCCTCACCAACTCTTTGGAAATCAAAAAAGAAATCCGGTTGCACTTCAAAGAATGAACCAAACAGTGTCAATTGTATGAATACATGGAAACCATCTGGCAACAAGAGTATGAACCTAAGAAAGAAATCAATCCAAGCTGGTACAGTGAAGTCAACCTTTCTATAATGCTTACTGAACTTAGCAGGTGCCTCAACAAAACTAGTAATAAATCTTCTCCAGGCCTCTCACAAATACTATACATAGCATACAAACACATGAGTAAGGACTTCTTGGAACTCATCACAATCTTTTTCAACAAGCTCTTAGACAAAGAAATAGTTCAAAAGAAATAGAAGAGAGGTATAATATATCCTATTCCCAAGCTGAAGGAATGGCATCATGATATCAATATCATACGTCCTATAACTCTCTTAGAATTAATCAAGAAGCTATTCATAAAAATCCTTACAAACAGATTAGCAAAGGTTCTCACAAACAATTCTATTCTGTTCCCACACAACTGGGCCGCACTACTTGGACACAGTACTAGAGAATCTATAACAATAATAAACCAAGTCTTAGAGAATGCACGATATATATGCAAATCCTGCTACATGCTCTTTCAGAATATGAGCAAAGCTTATGACACTGTCAATATAGAAAGACTGGTAACCTCCATGTGCCGGATCAGAATTCCAACCCAAACCATCAACCTAATCAAAAACTGGTTTCACAACTGACAAAACACTGTTATTACATACTTCAGCAACATAGACCCATACCCAATCAAAGAAGGTATCGTCCAAGGTGACACAATATCCCTCTACTTTGGTATATATACTATGACCCACTTATTACTACCATCAGCAACATGAAAGGATATCAGCTGCAGTGCCATAAACCCCTACAGAGCAATCTCGCAATCTTAGATATAAACATATCCATTATAGCATATATGAACAATACTTTCTTCATCACCCAGAACAGAAGGGATCTTCTCGACATCATTGATGTTAGCACCTCCTTTTACAACTTGAACGATATCACAGTCAATCCACACAAATCAAAATTGTGGATACTTAATGCACCCCAAAACAATATCCACATCAACAACTTTGAAATAATACCAGTAGATCTAATAACAGCCATCAAAGTTCTAGGCATATGGCATGAAGCCAAAGCTGGCAAGAAACACTAACGAAAGTTGATTATGTCCAAGACGACCACCTTCTGCAACACACTTGCCAGAAAAAAAATCACAGACAAAATGCATCAATACATTACAAACCATGTAATATTTCCTATCATAGAACATCTCTTATAAGATCTCGTCCTCTCACAAGAAGAATGTGACAAAATTGATAAAAAAATCAGGCGTAGCTTCAAATAACGAGTCAGCCTGGCCTCTCAGTACCCAATTCAATAATCCATCTTAACAATTAATACAGCAGCATGGAAATACAAACAAGACAACTGCAAAAACATGCCAGTGACATTCAACAGCTATTTTTTAATCTAAACATTATTAGCAATATTATATATAGCAGCACCCATGAGCTCCAATGGCTCACATGGCAGAAGAAGAACATCCTTAATACCTGTTCATACATCTTTAAAATAAGACCAACTTCCTATAAGACTGCCTATGGAACATCCAGAGACATAATATTAATATTACCAGATCTACCACAGTAAATAACATCCATCAGAACCTACATTCTATTGAAGATTTCATCAAATAAAATTGATACTTAAAACATAGAGCAGCCCTCAGGATCCACCAGCTCTTTTGGATTGAACAATTAATCAGCTTATACATGACTAAACCGCTAGAGTGGCAACAGGTCAGGGCCCTACACAACAAAATAACCAAGAAAAAAGAACCAGCATAGTTCCCATATCTCCAACAATAGATAGCACTTTATCTTTAAAGTATACTCACTCCTCTATCCCCCAACCCACTTATCCAAATTGAACCAATCAATCCAAGACAAACACAACACTCCTGATACATTATAAATTTTAGACACCAACAAGTTCTAGGCAAACTTATTAGTAAAAAACCTGACATCATCAAAATTAGACATTATGCTATAACAAACAACTCTCCTGTAAATGCCTGTACCGGCTGTGATATCTCCAACACCACCAACAACAAAGGCAAAATCTGCTGTATAGAAGCATTAAAAACCAGAGCCTACAAGGTTCCTGTGATCAACACTACAAAATTGTGTAGCTTACTTGACTCTATATTAAAGAAAAGAATACAAATGTCATCAGATAGTATCAGACGTTTCTTGACAGAGCCCAACTTTGTCTTTGATGGACTAGAAATTAATAGCACCCCACATATACTTCAAGACTTCTTCCATACCATTAACTTTAACCTCTCAACCAAACAAGAACTTATTCGAACATATCACAAAGTCAAGAATATTAACAGTCTCCACATCTATACAGATGGAGCATATAACATTGAAAAGAGCTCCAACACATGTGAAATAGGCATTAATATCAGTGACAATTATGCAAGTATAGCCACAATCAGACTACAAATAGAAGGACAACTATTAGCACTCAGAGCAGAGATCCTGGCTACAACAGTAGCAATAGCCATAAGCAGACTGAAGAGATTCTTTACTATCGAAACTGATTCACTTCTCCTAATAGTAGAGTACAATATATATAGTAAAAACAACATTAAAAAAATCCAGGAACTAAGGCTCATTAGCAATCTCAGCATCATAACAACACACTACTAGACTCCCATTACCTGGCTCAAAACAGACAAACAGAACCATACTATCACTCATCCCTTCCTCGAAGCTGATAGACTAACAAAGCATCATAACAACAACAATGCGACCAGCCCCCAATAACAGCTAACCGATGTCACTTTCAGTAATCACATCCTCACTTTCTATTATAAAAACCAAACAGAAATTACTACAACTGTCCAAAAGGCCCTCAAACAAATCAGGCAAACACAGTTAACATATCAATGGATTACACTTAACAGAAACAAAGATTTAACTAAACAATAGGCAGAAGACATAAACTGGTAAGAAACAGCACAGAGACTCTACCTGTCGGCCATCAATTTCAACATAACAGACTCGTGGGACCACTTATAAAGGAGCTTCGTGCTCAAACTATGGAACAAAGAGCTTTCCACAATAAACAAACTTCACATCAGAAGCCCAGACATCTACAAGTTAGACATATGCTTCACATGCCTACAGAAAACAACATCCACCCATTCAGATACTCATTCCATGATATCAACATTGATCAAGTTACATTAAACACCATACATCAAGAAATAACAACAAGAATCG
The DNA here is from genome assembly GCA_910592055.1 of Acaulospora colombiana. Taxonomy (NCBI): domain Eukaryota; kingdom Fungi; phylum Glomeromycota; class Glomeromycetes; order Diversisporales; family Acaulosporaceae; genus Acaulospora; species Acaulospora colombiana. The sequence continues at coordinate 7,634 of CAJVPT010000134.1, forward strand.
ACAATAATATTATTCACAACATCAGACAGGAACTTACATCAAATATAGTAATAAACAACATATGGAACAAAATTATTATAGGAGGTATCAGCAAAACCGTTCTAAAGATCATCAGCAAATATATTAAATTTAACAAAATAGCAGAGACTGTTAATAGCATTCGCAATACCATTAGATTCTGGATGTACAATATCTGGATCAATAGGTATGAGCACTTACACCACTGGAAAAAAAGTTAAGGAATACCTATAGGAAAAAATAGAAAGAACCACAAACAATATCCTTCTATAACAAAACTTAGAGATGCGATACCCAATAAAATGGATGCATATCCTACAGAACTCATATCCAACATTCTCCATAGAATCCACAACATTTTCAAAATCTATAAGGAACATGTTAACAATACCTAGGCATGTTAGTTCCTAATAAGAACAACATGTCACAAGGGTTCAAAGGTGGAGCCCTGCTGCCATCGGTGGCAGGTATCCAATAAACTAGGTAACAATTGGTTTTATTGTAACCATGTATATTAGACATATGAGAAAAACGTCTGTAATATAATCTTTACTTGACAAAGTAATATGTAATTGTATATAAACTCAATAAAATAGGCAATGTTGCATGTTTTTTTAAAAAAAAAAATTATAAATATTTAATTTATAAAGCTTATAATTTAAGTAAAAAAATATTAACTTTAAATATTAGTTATATTTTTTAATTTTTTTTTTTTTTTGCTGACTCAGCCCCTAGTCGATCTTTATTTAACTTTTACTCAGATATTACATTGTCCTATTTATTTTAGAGCTAACTAGAAATTAGACTATATTAGTATATATATGAGATTACTATAAAAAATACCTTCTGATTCAGATCTCCAAATTAACCTCCATGACTTGTTGCCTTCCTTTCAGAAAACTAACTTGCCTAAGCTGAGTTAGTGCCATTTTTCTTGGATTTTTGTGAGAAAAGGAATTTGAGGATTTTGGTTTTCTTCCAGTCCAATCTAATAGTACTTGTTGATTTTCCTGAACAACTTTTTTGCATGTTTTGGCTTCATTTGCCTCTTACTCTTTTTCAGTTTTTGTGATCCCTTGAGATCTTTTCCATTTTCCCATTGTCTTGCATCTCTATAGTCAGATTTTCCTTATAAGGTTCTGTATTTCTTTGAAGTATCCTAAAAAAGTATGCTTGACTTTCTTTTTTCTAAATATTCTGACATAGTTTTGAATCAAATTTGAAATGTTCTTAGGGATTAGGCTCCTAGCTATCATGATAATCCAGGTGGTTTGTCTATTATGTTCAACCTTTTTTATTCATCTTTGGATCCAAGGTTTGCTTCTTTTTTTCCTATTTTGGAGGTGTGTTGATATGACTTCTATTATGGCCAGGTTGAAGTCGAGTTCATTTCCTGAGTATGTGAGGATATGAGTTTGGTCCTCATTGATCACGTTGCACCTGATGCACTTGTTGAATTTGTACATGTCCCTTTTTCTAATATGGAGTTTGGCCATGGTTGATAGCTCTTGTGCTCAGGACTTCAGTTTGAAGGCCCTTTGTTGGTAGTTCTCTATGTCTGTCAGTTCTGCAGTTATCTTTCTAAACTATAAGTAATCCACTATTGCTTTCCAGTCGATTTTATAGTTGTATAGCATTAGGTCTTGGTTCCTTTCGAGGTTGTACCACTCTAAAATCTGTTTGTTTCTGTGGTGGTGAACTGCTTCCTTGCTGTTAAGATTGGTAACCATATTTTTATATGCTAGCATTAGCTCATTTTTGTTGAGCGGTGTGATATTCAGATGTATGGTTTGCTATTTGAACCTTGCTTGCTTGGTCTCACCATCCACTTTGATAAGAGTCGAGGTACCATTTCTTTGGATCTTTTCAACTTTGATTTTAATATTCTTTAGCCTAGTGAGGTCTTTGTATATTCGATAAGTCTTGCTATCTTACTCTTGTTCTTGTTGACTTCCAGTGTCAAAGCTATCATTTGATTGTTTGTGTTCAGGATTATCTCTGTTTCATGTGAAAGGGTGATGAGGATCACTATAACCACATTGAGCTCAGCCTCATTTGGTGATGTTCTACATGGGATCTTGAATGATATGATTTTCATTTTCTCTTCTGATTCAAGATTTTCAATCCGAAAGGTAATGGTATAAAATTTCTTGTAACTACTCATATTAGTTGTGACTTTGACTCTTTGCCATTCCTTTGTGTTCTGTTTAAGTTGTCTGATTCTTACTGTGATTGCCTTATCTTTGATCCACTCAGTCCAACCCTTTGTACGGATATGATCAGGAACATAGATATTATTGAGGTCCCATTATTTGTAACTTTTTTACTGATTCAGCCTGGTTTTGATACTTTGCAGTGATACTAAAAGCTTGATTACTTTGTTTTCGCATTATTCTGTGATACCTTGTCTACTTTTTCCTAGGATCGTAATCATGTCTTTGTTGAGGATTTCTATAATGCATATGTCACTATTGATTATTTTGTTCATATCACATCCATTGCATAGTGTTATGTAAGTTGAGTGTAACTGCCGGATATAATATTTTGCAGTAGTGGTGGTTGAGTTCTTCTTTCTTAGTTTCCTTATAAGTAGATCTTTCTCTCCTGTATCTCTCTCTGTAGCAACCCAAATTAACTTGTGCTTTTTCAAGGATCTGCTGTTCCATCTTTCTGACCAGACTATGTTGTAAAAGGGGTTGACCCTTGGATGGAGGTTCGTCAGTCATGTCGTGAAGTCTGGATTGATTGTTCCTGTAGTTATTTTATTAATTATCTTTTCATAGAAATGAGATTATCATTCCTGTATGTTCTGATGACTTGTGTGACATATTTGAATCCAACTTATTGTCTTGATCTTGTTGTAGTTAAAACTGTTTAATCCATCTCAGATTACTAGCTCTGAGTTTGTCCTTGTATTTATCATACTATTTTCCTTCTATGTATTCTTCTATTGATGTCAACTTGTCCTTCATCAGTATCTCATTGTGTCATCTATTTCTAAAGAATAGATCTTGCTTCTGTGCAAGGATAAAAATGTCTTGTATAAAGTTCTTACCTATTGGGTGGATCTTTGGGCAAGCCTCCAGGATACTTGTTTCTAATCAAGCTGCCTATTGAAGGTTTGCTATTCTTTCTTTATATAATCTGCCAGTATAATTGACTGCCTTGTGCAGTTTCTCAATGATAGTCAAGTGCTTCTGAAGTATGCAGTTTTTGAGGCTGAATACGTTATAACCTAGATCACTGTAAAAAATTGAGTTTGGTGCAAATGTAAAAAAACTGGTTTTATATTTGATTATCCTTCTCAATTTTCTATCTATGAGATCAGTTTTGACCACTCTTAGGCAAAGATCTTGGACCAAGTATTCAAGCTTGGGCAGGATTATATAATTGACTAGATACTGGATTTGCTTGTCTGAAACTTTATTCCAGAGCAAGCGACTTGTGAGATTCGATATTATTTGGTGAAGCAGGTTTGCTTGATATCTCTTTTTGCCATCTCGGTTGAACCAAACTCCCAGATACTGAACTGTACTGGTAGATGCTCTAATTGTATCTTGCTCAAAGATTATATCAGACTTCTATTTGTTGTTGATTATGATTAGCTCCAACTTACTTGGATTTACTTTAACTTGAGCAAAGTTGTAGAAGGAGCTAGCCATGTTGATGATGGCTTCAAGTTGTTTGCGATTCCCAGTGATCCATGCCATATTATTCATATATGTCATAACTAATGTATTCGTGATGTTGCGGAAATAGCAAATTTTGTTCTTTTATAAACTCTATTAAAGCTTTTGTATCTGTATATCCTGCTAATTTTGCAAACTAACGGGTCATAGTATATATGCCACAAGAGTGGTGATATAGTGTCACCTTGATCAATTCTGTTCCTAACTATATATATGTTGATAATTCCTACACCTGTAATCACTGTATTTCTTCGGTTGTTGAAGCCTCCCATGATAATGTTGATGAAAGTCTCTGGAAATTTGATCCTTCACATAGCTTTTACCAGGATATGCAGATCTATATTGTCATATATCTTACTCATATCTTGGAAGAGAATCCAGAGTTCTTTGTTATTCTCTCTTGCATTTTCAATAATTGAATTAACTGTGAAAATAGGTTTCATCATGCTTGTCCCTAGTAGAGCTACCCAGTTGTGTTCCAACAGTATTTCGTGCCTTGTTAGTCTATTAGACAGTCAATTAACCAGTTCTTTGGTGAAGATCTTCTTGACTGATTCCAGGATTGTGATGGACCTAACTTTGGTAAGATCATTGTTCCAATTGTATATCTTTCGGATTGAATATATTGTTTCTTATTTCCACTTGGAAGGTATCTCTTCTTTCTAGAGAATTGTATTGAAAATCGCTTTCAAGCTCTTGATTGCCCTTGGATCAAGGTGATATAATGCTATATATGGAATCTGTAAAGGGCCAGAGGCTGATGTTTTGTTTGCCTTGAATATAAGATTGGTTATTTCCAGTATGGAAAAGTTTTTGATGACTTCTTCATATCAACTTGCATCGATTCGTTGTAGAGGTTTGTATTCCTCTTATTATTTCTGTAGGGGATTACCTGGGGTGGATCTCTTGATCCATTTTTCAAAATGGCTCCATACTCATGTCCTGATTTCCTTTTCATTAAGAATGATATCTGGCTTGTCGACTTTAACTATTGGCTTGTCTAGTTTGATCCTTTGTTTCTTTTTTTTGTAAAAACTGTCTATCATATTTTTCTTTCTGTGGCAAACCAATTTAGGCTATTGTTGATGGCTTTTTTAATCCTTTTTCTATTTTCTTTGCACAGTTGTCTATGCTAAACAAGTTTGATGTTTTTAACTTCTTCACTTACCCTAACTCTAATTGCTTTGAAGTCCCAGACTTTTTAGCTCCTCAGGGAGTTCAAGTCTATTGCTCCATGCCAAATTTATGATTCTTTCCATAGCTTCCTCCTCTAGGTTTTTGTTCACTACTTCTAGTAGGAGTTTCTTGAGTTGACAGAATCCGATCAACTTGGTCGATGAAGTCTTGTTGTGTGTCTCTTATCTGTTTTGTGTCTTGATTTACATCTTCCTAAACTTCTGTATATGCAGGCTTGTTGTTTTGAGAATGATCTCTCTTAGGCTAAACATAGCCTGTCAGTACTCATTTTGGGCTCACATAGCCTTTCACTAGCTTTTATCTCTTCCTCTATATGTCTGGTCCACCTCTCCTATTGTATTGGGTCCATACTTGACCAGTTGAATCGGGCGTTGGATATTTTTTGAATGTTTCTCTTCTTTCTAGACAAGGGAAAGAACACATGCATTTTGGTGAGCGCAATTTTGTGGTTGCTTTCATACATCTGCTTATATTCATTTTTGATTACTGCTGAGAGAAGTTTCAAGTGTCTGTTTTGCGTTATCCCTATCTGGTTAATTCTGCTCACTATTTCCACTTCTACTTTTCAAGTATATTCTTTTTTCTAGGAGTTTACTACTTGAAACTTGTTTAACAATTCTCAATTCTTAAGGTCATTGATGAGTATACTATTCGATGACAGCTTGTTTTCGAAGCGATGATCTTGCTTGAGTATCTAACTATGCATGACATGTTCATATCATTCAGGTCACCAGCTATGATGGTCTCCCAGTTTGTTTTGTAACTCATATTGAACCACCTTGCTACTTTCTTTTTGAAGTGCGGTCTGTCGGAATGCTTCAGCGGTAAATAAAAACCTATAATTCATAAGTACTTTTTTTATGGAAATGCCAGATCCAGCATGATTGCCCTTCCCTTGATAATTTTCTTGTTCACTATCCTTTTTGCAAGTTCAAGTCTGAGGGCCACCCCACATCTGTGCTTTGTTTTTGATCTGAGTTGATCCAGTGGCATTTGTACTCCTCAGTCCTCCAGTATTTTATTGTGTGATCGCTCCTATTTGTTTTTGAGCTAATTACAATATGCTATTCTAGCTCTTATCATAAATCTGTTCAACTTATTCTGTTTGTTTCTTTGTTTAGCCCTCTCATGTTAGCAGTTGTGACTTGTATAAAAAACCTGATTCAGTATAGTTTGTTATTTCTCTAATGTTTTGGTTCTTTTTCTAGTTACTACTAGTGTTTGTTGATGTTTCCTTACTATTTATTGACTGATGGGTTTAATTATTCGTCAAGACTTCAATGACCTTGAATGCTCATTGCATATTGGCTTGTATGTTGTCCATTGTTCTGTTGATTTGCAATTGTCTTTTTCTGATACCTGCTGTTTTGTGTGCTTGTTCGTATGTTTGGTGCATGTTTCAAGGCCTCTGGAGCCATTCTACACCTGTTTGTTTTTCTCACTGTCATTATTTCCAAGGAACTGATCCATCTCTTCATAATATTCCTAGTTATATGTTTATATGTTTATAACCCTTTTATCAAGATTTGATACTATCTCTTTGAGGTGTGCAACCTCTCTTTATATTATCAAGTACATTTTTGCGATCTCCTATGGTTCCTGGGATTGTTGCGAGTATTTCTATTGCTATTGGAATTGTTTTTGTCTACTATATTATGTTTGTCCTTGATGGTTCCTGTCTTGCTTTTTGTTGTTTGCTCTTGCAACCACTGTATAGAATAATAGTCTGGCTCCTTTTCAGTTGCTATATGGGATTTTGTCAGTTCTGATGCCACTTGTTCTGACTGGTTTGAACTTATTATAAATCTGTTCATACTTTTCAGCTTAAGAGTTGTTAAAATCTCTCTATTGCTTTTTTCTTTCCTTATCAGGCATCCTTTCACAATATGTAATGTCGCATTATAAATAGAGCATAAGGATATGTTAATTAGGCACAAAAAAACTATTGTCTCACCAAGGATGAATGTCAGGTCTCTGACCATAAGCAGATCATCTCTTGTTTCAAAACTTATTACTGCAAACTTTTTCAACTTGTATCTGATTGACCAGATGCATGGAATGTAACAGGTTTGTGCTTTCATTTCATTTAGTATGTGTTTCAGGTCCTATGCAGTAGTGCCTGATGACAAGTTAACTTCACTGCAATACTATGTTTTTCTCTTATTTGGTCCATGAACCAGCTGGCATCATTGATTCTAACTGCATCTCCTTTGATAAGGATGTTACATTTTCCAACAAGTGCCTCCTTGACCATCTCTTCTTCAAAAGTGACTGTAATACATTGTTATAAGTTTTGTGTATTCATACTGATTTCTGTGATATTGCCAAATTTGGTGAAATATTGCCTGAGCTCTATGATTTTTGTGTTCAAGGATATATCCCAAACCAATATTGATTTGCCTTTTTCAATTTTTTGTTTATCAAATCACATGTGAATGAGCCTGTTATCATCTAGATTCGGTAATTTCATTCTAGTTGTGTTATTTGCCACTTGTCGATTATCAATAATTATGATGATTTGTGTCCCCTCTTTCGTGCATTTATTGCAGATTGCAATGAGTCCCAGTGGTAAATTAAGAGCTTTGATTATATACTCAATCTTTGCATCATTATTTGGTTCCAGGTTGACGTTGATATTAATGTCCACTTTAAATCTTTTTCTTCTATATTTAACTCTAGATTGATCAGTATTTTTGGTTTTGGTTTGATACTGGGCCATGTCTGGCTACTCCTGCAGCCTACTGTTAACCACAGTTCTTTGCCATTAGTTTTTCTGGTTGCTGTCTCTTGCTGCTATTCTTCTTGTGGACTTTCAGTTGTGTGGCAGGTTGTGACCTGCAAGTCTTTCCTTTGTTTATCTTTTTTAACCTATATTCTATTTTCCAGAGGAAGTACTCTCAGTTCCTTTTCAGCTTCTTCCATTTGTTTACATCAGGTTGATTCTCTGCAGGGAACGTTATCTCCATATCCATGTCTATGTTCAAAGCTGTCATGTCTCAGGGCTCTAGGGTGTTGTTACCACCTTCTCTTTTAACTTCTATCTCTATCTGTGCCTGAGTTTTTATCTATATATTGTTGGGCTTTTTGGCATATAGTTGGTTATGAAGAAAGGCACCTTCTTTATCTCTTCTTTCCACATGCTAGCTTCTTTCTATCCTCTACTGTTTCAGCTGTGAAACTTTGGAGTTTTTGGTATTGGAAGCCATTTATCAGTTGTCGAGGTTGTTGCACCTTAAATGTTTAGGAAAGAGAGTTGTTTAAATAACTATTCAATTTAATTAAATAATTGTTATATATTATATTATTTAATTGATTTTATTATATAATTTAATTATTTATATTAAATTATAATCAATGGAACCAATAGAGCAGGAGCAATCACAAGAATAAGACTTCAAACTCTGCAAAATGAATTCTGGTCAACACACCCCATCATGAACAAAATAGAAAGTCCCTTGAAAAAGCCAGGCAATAACCTTATACATGATATCATTTGGCTCTTGAGAAGACATGGCTTTACAGCATACCTGCTACGTGAAACTCATAGCCTGACCCTAATAAAAGAAATTGACACCCCAATTGAGGACATAATGAGCAAGACATTTGTCACCAAACATCGGAAAAACTTATAGAAACACAATATCCTCTTCACAGGACAACTTTTCAATGCAGATAGAACTAAAACACTAGATTGGTGTCAAGTTATCCAAATTAATAAGAAATCTATTCCAGGCCCAACTCCTGATTGGTTCACTACTATACAAAATAAACTCAAAGAAACACTAGAAACTAAAGACCAAGACGACCCCACTACAACCAAAAATGTCTTCACACAAGGCATACCCACTACTAACCTTCTCACAACTAGACCTCATTGGATCTATACAAAAAAAAAGGCATCCCAACCATTGATAAAAGACAACAAAAAATAGATCAAAACATCACTAAATATAGACACTATATACAGAATCCAGAAAGCTCACCACTGGTGGTATGCGAAGGATGTACAATTAATATCTTGGAGGATCAAACAGGAGAATGCCGCTTCACGGCCACCAAACAACAATCCATTTCAATACCAGTCCACAAAAGCAAGACTTCAATAAGGAAAAACTATTACATAGAAAGAGAAACAACCTGGCAAAACAGAGTCTCCCCCAACTCTCTATCTATCACACTTTCTGAACATACATATGGCCCTCCAACACAACAGGAAGTAGAGATTGAAATCTACCCTTCAAAAAGTATATACTCACATTGCAGACGGTTGAACAAACTGCTCAAAAGCTCCCCAGAATGTCTAGAAACACTAGCAACAATTAGAGAAAACTAGAAAATTATGCTATCTTTGAGATATTCACTGAAGGCTCTCTAAACAACTTCAATAAAAAATACTACATGGGTCTAGGCTGGGTTATCATCACCCCAGACTTGAAAGAGCATACTTTCCAAGGGCAAGTAACTATACACCCATCATCAACCAGAACAGAAATTGCAGCAATCCTCATAGCACTTAGTGTTCTACCTAAATACAGTTCAGTAACTCTATATACAGACAGCCAGGCAGCGATCAATGGAATTCTCAAGACCCAAAAAGAAGATCCAAGGAAAATCATAAAAATGTAAAAAAACTCAAGCCTCCTGCTTCAAATAACAAGCTTATGCAAACAGAACCAAATAAAACTATTCCTAAATAAAATAAAGGGACATTCAGGAATTGAACACAATGAACAAGCAGACCGCCTGGCACAGATCGATAGATGGAAAGGAATGAGACCAGGGGAGAAAACGATTGAGATCCAAAGAACACAACATGGTCCCTTAGAAATAGTTCCTCAATGGAACAACATCCCCACAGAAATCCCCATAAAAATGATCACAAAAAAGCTTACCCAAACAATTCACCTAACTAAATGGAGATTCTTCAATCAAACAAGATGCAATTATAGTGAAAGAATAGTAAAAGAAATACATTGACAGACAACCACCACCCTACTACAAACAACCAAAATAAGCAACTACCACACTGATTGGGAAGATCAAAAACTTAGAAAATTCTGTCTCAGCATTTAAAATAATAAACTGCCAACCAAAAGCAAATTACATGCTAGAATTCCTTCCCTATACAAGAACAACAAATGCTTCAAATGTCACGAGCCAGAGACTAGCACACATCTATTTATCTGCAATCAATTATCCAAAACTGAAGAGTTCCTAATCAATACTGTAACCATCCACATCAAAAGTTATACAATACAAGAAGAAGGAAAGAAGTTTGAAAGTAAATTCATAAACAAAATGAACTGGAGATACAAAAGTACCTAATAGCAAGCATCAGAGGTATCTTCTTTAAAGAACTAGTCTCTCATATCCAAACCATTATCCCAGTTAAACTGAACAGAAAGACCTGTCTCACTCAAATTCATACTAACATAATCAATTTTTCATACAAAATATGGACAGCAAGATATGAAACATTCCAGAAGTAGAAGGCCACCATGAGCATCACAAGAAAGAAAGAGAAACAAGTAAAACATGAGTCCAAAAAGGAAGATCCATCATTCAGCTCAAGGGAAAGACATATAAAAGATCAATATGTCAGTCTGATCAATAACTTTATGGACCAGTGGCTTACAAACATTATAGATAACTCCTATATCTTGAAATTTATTTTAGCATTAGCCTAGCCTTGGCAGGTTAGACCCCTCACTAGGGGTGGCAACAAGTCGCAAGGTGAGTATCTCCATAAAAAGAGTTCTCTATTGAGTTTTATTTGATAGAAAACAGGTAGTAAGTTCTAGGGTAGCCTTCCTATGTAATTTTGCTGCAAATATATAAATAAAACAAGGCTGAGCCAGCGTTATAAAAAAAAAAAATTTATATTAAATTATATTAAATATTTATAAGGATCTGTAGATCTATAGCACAGTAGTAGTGCTCCCAGGTCGCAATTACAAGATCTATTGTTCAATATCACATGAGGGTCATGTGAAAAATTTATAAAATAGAAAAAACTGTCTATGATACAAAACATAACCAGGTCTAAGAAAATATCAATCATCACCATTCTAGTTTTATATAAACAAGGTTTTCCCATTTCTGATTCTAAGCAAGTTTTTTTCTCTATAAAAGATACAATCAATATGGCTGAACACAAACAAATTTGGGAAAGGTATCAAAACTGGCAATAGCACCATGTCTATCAGAACTATTTGAAAGATGTACTTCTCCTTTCATAGAACTAGCAAATCAAGTCTGGCAAGTTAGTTGTGAGAAATCCAAAAGAATTGAAAATCCAAAAATATGAGTGCCTAGGTTTTCTAGATAGGTAGTAGTAGAAATTTAACACGATTAGATATTTTTGAACAACAAGCAGTCTAATAGATCCTTTAAAAGTAGGGTTCTAAGAATGTTTGCCAACATAAATGATAGAAAATATATATTTTCTACAATTAAATTTGTAAATTACTTTATCAAGTTAATAAATGAGGCTGAGCTTCTATTCCACATATTAAATATCTATAAGTTTCTATTATATTTAAGATATATTAAGTTCAATATTTGAATTAAGTTTTAGGATTTTTTTTTATAAAGCTGGTGAAGTCATGCCATATCATTTTTATTTAATCATTTGTACTTTCTTTTATATACAAATTTAATTATGGGAAAATGCATTTATGATAGAAAAAAACTATTAACTCAATATCTTAACAAACCCTGCAACTTGCTGCAGTTCACCTATTGATAAATATTAGCATGTCATGACTTTATTAATACTGAAATTTAATGAGAAGATTGTGTTGATTGAGTATCCCTTTCCCAGGGTCTTTTTCATAGTGTGGTTAGTTAGATCTATATATAGTTGTCCATCAATGTTTTGTAGTCTTTCTTCTTTTTGTGGGCTTCTACTTGTTTGATAGTATTCGTTTTGCATTCACTTTTTTTTTTTCTTGGTAATCTCTTGTGTTTTTTCTATTCTATAGTCAGGTTATATCTTAGTTTCCAGACTTCTTTCTTCTTTTGTCAAAACTGGGCTGCTGCTATCTTTAGGGCTATTGCTATCTTTAGGGCTGTTGTTGCTGCTTTCTCATTGCTTGTGATTTTGACTGCCATTTGCTTCATCTTGTGTTTAATAGCTCCTCTAATGATGTCTATCCATTCTATTGCATTTAATCCTTTCTTTTTTCTGGTTGGAGTGGTCATTACTATTTTTTGTGGATTGATTCATTTTGCTTATTGTTATTGACCCTGGCTGCGCATTCTTCTGTGAGGAAGAGCATGTGCTTTTCCATAAGTCACATCTTGTTTGGTCCACATGTGAAGGGATAAAGGTTTTTTTTTTCCTATCTCATACAAATAATATAGGATGGGTCTTTATACAGGTGTAGTTTTTGTGTATGCAGGTTTGTCAATGTGGAGTGTTTGTTTATCTAAGTCTTCCATCAGAAGGATTTGTTTTTACAGTCCTCCTGATCAGTTTGTGGTAATGTGATTTTGAATGGTGATAATGTTTGTGAGGTTATGTTCTAGTCTATCTCCCTGGACTTTGAACTTGTGAGCCAGTCTTGCATTTGTCTCAGCGTTCTCCATTTGCTTGTACATTTGGTTTTAAGAAGCATTTTTCCTAGAGTGTTGAAGAGGGAATCTATGAAGACTTGGTCCCATCTGAGTATTATCATATCATTAGTTAAGTTTAGTTTGTATACTCTGATAATATCCTTGGGTTTATCTGCCAGTATGGTCACTGCAAATTTGTCTGCAAGTTCATTTTCTCAGTTGCCTGAGTGGCTTTTAATTTTGTCCACTTGACCTTTATTCTTTATGTTTTTATGATTTCCAGAATTGTATTAATCAAACATCTGTTTGAGTTCTTTGTTATCCTATTTCTGGTAATACCTATCTTGGCTTGCTTTTTTATTTCATTGATTGCAATTTGACTGTCTGTGATTATGTTTATTTTCTTTTTTGCTCCAATTGTGCTGATTGCTATTAGTATCACTATTAATTCTTCTCTGGTAGAGAATGGGATATCTCAGGTTTCTACCTGAAATGTGGTAATATCCACTCCTAACTCTGTTTGGATTACCTATCCAATTTCATTTTACTATTAGTGGGTTATCTAGTGAAGGAGCCATCTATGTATATTTGTAAATTGTTCTAGAGAGCGATTTCTTGTGTGATTTACTGTAGATTTGCTATTGTTTTGGATGGAGCCCTTAGTCTCTTCTGAATTAGGGTCTTTGTGATCGATATGGGATCCAAGTATATGGATGATGGGGTTGTGTTGGGTGGGCATCTACTATTAATCTCTTTAAGTGCATATTCGATATCCTGAGGGAATAACTGGAGTTTGTTAATTTGATATTGTTCTGTATTTGACTCTCCTGGTTTTGTGATACAGCCTCTGGTACTCTTCGAAACTTTAATGTTTACTGACTTTGTTAATAGTTACATTATTGTTGATCCTTGTATTGTTTTCTAAGTTCTGTATCATCAAAGGGGCAACCTTTGTATTTAATACTAGTGATGACTTTTCTTCTTTGATCATATGTATGGCTAAAATAGCTTGGTTGTTTATGACCTTATTTTTCTTTATTATCACTGTTTCTGTGCCCTTCTTGGTTATCAACCATCTTATTGTTAACTATTGTTAATGTGGATATACCGGTGTATTATATAGAAAGTTGTTGATACTTGGGCTAATGTCCTTGTATTCTCTCGGAACTATTAGTTCTTTTGTATCTCTCTCCTATAAGTTTTTTGATTTGGTGGATAGCTCTTTCAGATCTCTATATCAGAGGGGGGTCCAGCCTTGTTTTCCCAATTTGACATATATCTGTTGCCAGAAGAGAAATCTTATTTTATTGTTGTTGAAGAGCTAATCAAAGAAAAGGATTTTTCTATGTCTAAAGGAGCTTCTATATTTGTGATACTATTTTTCTATTACTATCTCCTTGATGGTCCTTCCTTCTCTTTGGACTGTTTTCCTAAACCATGTGTGTTTCATCAGAGCCATTGTGATTCACTGGTATTTTAACATGTTTAGTATATCATTTGTCAGGTTTTTTCTTCCTTGGATTCAGAAAGTTAATTTGTTCATTAGGTTGGATATATTGGACCAGTATTTATTCTATAGGTGTTGTAATATAATTTGGATAATTTTTTCTTCCAGGTCATAGCTGTTTAATCTATGGTGCAAGTTTTTCTCATGCATTAGAATCTGTCTGTCCCTTAAGCTGAAAAGCTTATACTCGAAGTCACAGTGAATGATGTAGTTTGGTGTTGTTGCAGCCAATTCTGCTTTATGTTTGAATGCTCTATTTATCTTGCTGTCCAGTTTGTCATATTCTTCTTCTGATAGAATCAGGTCATTTAAGAGGTATTCGATTATTGGGAAGAGGGAATGGTTGATGTTGTATCTTGTTTATTTGTATGTGATCTTCTTTCATATCAGGATCTTGATAATCATCTCAATCTTCCCTTTAATGATGTTCTTCTGTTGTGTTTTCTTTTCATCTTCTGAAATTCATACTCCTAATATCCTTGTTGCTTCATTACTCTGTAGAAGTGTTACCTGTGTTCTATTGAGTATGATTTCCTTCTTTCTGTGTTCTTTGCTTGCATTGAGGCAAATCAGCAATGATTTCTCGCCATTAACTTGTATATTATTAATCTTTAGAAACTCTACTGCTTTATTTATAATGGTTTGCATACCAGCTTGGTTGCTTGCGAACCATGTGATGTTATCTATATAAGCAGTTGCTATGATGTGTACCTGCTTTATCTATATACTTGCTATTTTATTCTAGTTTGGTGATATAAGGTCTAGTGATACTTCTGCTCCCATAGTATAACCAATGTGTTTGTTCTCTATTTCTTTTAATAGCAGATTATAAAAGATTCTCTATAACAGTAGGGAAATGATATCACCCTGATCAATTCTATCTTGTATGGGGTATTCTTCAGTAAGGCTATATGCTGTAATTACCCTATTGTTTCTATTTGCTAATATGTTGTTCACAATATTTATTATCTTTTCTGATATGTGGATTCTTCTAAGGCCTTAGATCATCATGTCCCTATTGATTGAGTCAAAGGCTTTACTGATGTCTTGGCTAAAAATCCAGGCCTTCTTTTTGAACTCTTTGGTTTTTTCCATGATATTGTTTAGAATGTGGATCAGTTCTTGAGTACTTCCTCCTGAAAGACCTACCCAGTTGTTGGGACATAATATTCTATATTTGTTATATATTTTTGCTATCCTATCTAATAGGATACTCATGAATACTTTTTTGATAGTCTCTAGAAGTATAATTGGTCGTATTATGTTTATGTTACCTAATCAGTCTTTGGGTTTGGAAATTGGATATATATTCCCTTTTCTTCAATCCATGGGGTATCTCCTGTGTCAAGGATTGTATTGAAGAGTACTTCTAACAATTCAAGCCCTGTTTTTCCCAGGTTTTTGAGTAGCACGTAAGGTATTTTTTATGGACCTGATGCATTAGAGTTTTTTTTCTTTTTGATGGCCTTGTTTATCTCTAATGTGTTAATTTTCAATATTACTTTGTTGAATCAGTACTCCTTTATATCTTACTTGGGTTCGTATTGTTGCCTCCAGTATGATAAATCTTCAATGTCTAGCATTTGTCTCATTCTGATCCACTTTTGGAAGTACTATTTTATTTTGCTTTTAATTGCCTCTGGGTCTGTTATAATTTCTATTTCATTCTTCTGTATTCTTTTAATTAGCCTTTGTGTGTTGATCTCCCTTGTTTGTTGATTTAGTATATTGTTGATCATCTTTTTTGACTGTTCTTCTAGATACTTGTATCTTTGTTCCACCTGCTTTTGGATGAATTTCCTCTTTGCCTGTTCTTCTTGACCTTGTAATTGTGTTTTTCGCTTTCCAGATTTCCT
This sequence comes from Acaulospora colombiana, assembly GCA_910592055.1. NCBI lineage: Eukaryota > Fungi > Glomeromycota > Glomeromycetes > Diversisporales > Acaulosporaceae > Acaulospora > Acaulospora colombiana. Next base: position 23,458 of record CAJVPT010000134.1, read on the forward strand.
TGGTTTCTAACAACCATTCATATAGAGCTTCTCTATTCTATATTGTGTCTTTCTAAAAGAGAAGTGATATTGTTAAGCATAAGAACGGTATGTTATTTTCATTGACTTCTTCTTCAATGAATACTTTTTTTGATTATGATCTGGCATTTGGCTCTACTAGCCATGTTTGACAGCACCTGTATATTCTGTTCAATTTGAGTTGTTTCCATATCAGTTTTTTAAATTTAGATTTATATAAAGTGCTAGTGTTTCTCCAATTTTTTTTCTTTCTAAGGGTTGTTTTTACCTTATAGATATTGCTTCCTTGAAGTGCTGCCATATCTCTTCAACTGTCTATAGTTTTTTCTTGAGGATTCCCTTTGCACTTTGTTCATTTTCCTTATAAAATTGGTCCACTGTTTAGAGTTGAAGTTAGAATAGTCAATCTGATTTTTCCTGATGTTATTCTTGTTTATCAGTTTGAACCATGTGGCATGTGATATATTGAGATGTAATGTTACCATCTTATGGTTTCTTTTGATAACTGTATCAATCACTGTGTGGTATGTATCAATAATAAAAGGGAATAGAGATCTTGATGTCCAAATGTAATTTAGCCTGCTTCCGTACTCTGATTTTGATTCACTGTATATAAAACTTCTTGTTGAAGAATGAATATTTTTGTATATGTCTATGAGATCGAAAGCTATTATTGTGTTAATTATGTAACATGGTTTGGTTTTCCTTGTCTTTTCTGTTGTACAATTCAGAATCTCATTTGTCACTTAATTGAAGTCACCCATTACTATTATGTATATGTTTTTTCCCTTTGCCTTATTGATTTTTTTTTTGCAACATTGTTGGAGTTTTGTTCTATCCTATTTTTCGTTTTTATTTACTGAGTTATATATTGTTATTAGTCTGTATTGGATTTTCACTCTGAAAGCTGTATCAAAGAACAGGATGCAATTGTTGCATTCTTTGATATTGTAAACATATATGGACCACTTCTTTTTCATTACTATGGCTACCCTACTTCATAACTAAGGATGGGTCCCTAAAGGGGGAGGCAGGGACAAAAGTCAAATGTCTCTTACTAGGAAACATTAAAATTTTTAAATTAATAACAATAAAAAAACTATCCACAATTGTTCTCTATTATTCAAATCATTGATTTATGGCATTTCTTGATTTTTATTCCTATTAAAGTGAAGAGCTATGAATTTTGTTTCTCAAAAAGGAATATAAGTGATCTGTGAAATTTTATATGTTAAATACTTTAGGGATCTATCATTATCTGTAACTTCGATTTGTTGGTTTTGTTATCCATATTTGATATCTGTTTTCTATATTCCGCCATTTCTGATTATTTGTCAGCCAAGTTTTTGTTATTTCTAATATGTCAATTTGAGTTTCTTGACAGAATTCCAGTAATGCTAGCTATTTACTTCATTATTGATCCCTCTTACATTTATTGTTTCCATTTTTTACCTGTTTTGTTCTCTAATTGATTTATTTTCTTTAATTTCTTGTCTACTGCAAGTATTGTTTTCTATTTAGTCATCAATCATAGTTATTACATATAAATTGGTGAGTGGGTTCTGTTGTGTTTGTTCTTTCGATAAGTAATTCCAGGCAGTCCATTATTTCTCACATAATAGAATCTATTGTGGATTCCATTTGACTATTCTTTGGTTTGGTATTTTCTTTTGTTGTCAGATATCCATTCCCTTTGGTGATAGGGTCCTGAAGCTTGATGAGTTATTGCTTGAGGAGGGTTTGGAATCACTGGACCTTTTGCTTTGATGGTGAGACCTGTCTCTATTGCTGTGATCCTTTATCCAACATGTGAACCTGGTACTTGATTGTATTCATATCTGCTTGAAGTTGTCTGAGGATCTCCAGAATCATTTTTGTTTGTATCAGTTGTGTGGATGATCCTCTTGTGATATTAACATATATTCATCTTGAGTTTGTGTCCATTTGCCATTTTGGGTCTATTGCTTTGTCTTGTTAAGGGAAGTTCTCTTTGTTATTGGAATGAGAGTCATGGCTGTCCTAGTCTATTATTGCTTTCTTTTCTCATTAGCTCCTTTTTTTCTATGGTGCAGGTGCTGATATCATGCTTTTGAGTTCCACAGTCAAAACAAAGTTTTGTTGTTTTGGTTATCTATGTTAATTCTGCATCTTCTATTTGAGATGTGGTAGTTTTTGCTTCATTCAGTTCTTGCATGTTCTTATAGTATAAAATAGCGAACCTTTTGTTTTGGTTGAGGTGGTTAAGGGAAGATAGCAAGCCTGTGCATGTGTCTGGTCGATGATTTTTTGCAGATCTCCTGCTGTGGTTTTTTGTGGTAGGTTGGCGAGGGTGGAACTGTACTGGTTTCTTTTTTCTTTTGTTATGTGAGTTCTTATTGTAAGGTATACATGCATATAGATATTGTTCTTGTAGAAGGCCCATGTCTGGCCATATTTTTCAAATGCTTCTTTTGAGCTGAATTGTATTGTTTTCAATTGAATGGTACCTACTGGCTATAGTGTAATGTGTTCGATTACTGTCTTGTCTTCGAATAAGCTGACAATTTTCTTTTTTGTATAATGTAAGGGATATCACAGATTCTGATAGATCATGCTTTGCTTTCCTGAGTGCTGATCTGTGATGCAAGTCTAAATTTGACCTGTTTATTGCTAGCAATCTCTATTTCACATGCCATTGTGGCCTCATGGTAATTGTTAAATATAACTGTAATTGTTGGTATACTGATGAGAAATTCTGTGCATACATATTTTAGGGGTACCAAGTACCCCAACTTGTTACAGATATGGTTGATTTTTTCTTCTATTAAGAAGCCAGGCATATCTTCTGGATCGATTATCACTTTTTTTGGACAGAGTGTGTCCTGTTCCTCTTGAGGATTTCTATGTTCTGTTTCTATAGTTGCTGATTCTGGGTTCCTGTCATAGCTGAAGTTATTGTTGGTAATATTGCTATGGTTCTTTAGGTTCTCTTTTTCCTTTTTCGCTACTAATACTGTTGAAGTTTCTGTTGTGGGTGAGATCAGTCTGATCTATATGATTATTTCCTCTAGTGTTCTGGAGCCTACGTGATGTTTTCTTCAGTATCAGTTCTGTTGTTGTATTCTTTGTTTTCAAGCTTCATGTCCTTCTGATTCTTGATGTCGACTTTGTTGATCTTTGTCACTTCCATTGTTTTCTTCATTTCCATTAGTGTTTGGTTTTTCTTCATACCTATGAGAGGGTTGAACTTGTTTCTGAGTTTCGCTTTCAGTAACAGTTTGGAGATCTTTCTACTACCTGTCAGGATTCTTTTCCCTGTGTAGTTAAATGTCAGGTCTCTAGTTCTTATTAACCTTCTTGACATATTTGTTATAGAAGCTCTTTGCAAGCATTATATTTTTTCTTTAATATTTTGAGTTGTTACCATAAAAGAAAATTTTTAAGAATTTTAATGCGAGTGGAAAAGAGTTTTTTTTTTTAAGTTTTAGGATATTTATTTAATTAAAAAATTACAATTTTTTATTATATGTTTTTAACCTTTTTTTTTAATCAATTTTATTATTATTTTTAAATAGTGACTCAGTTTTGTTTTATTGAATTTTCAAAATTAAGGCAACTTGTAAATATAAGAAAATATAATAATTAATTAAAAAATTTCTAGGATTTTATAAGATTACTAAGACTTTATGCTATTACAGCTATTTTAATACTATACATTGATTACTTTTTGAAAGCTTCTTTAGTTAAGAATATATTATCTATTCCTTTATTATTTTCAGTATTTTTATGTTATAATATTCTAATTATTACATTTACTAAACAACCTGTTATCAGGAAGAGCTTGTTCAAATCAATTTAATTTATACACTGAAAAAACAAATTTATTGTTTTTTTTTAAGTTTTTTCTAACAAATATATTAGGAGAGATATATTATTTTAAAGAAAAATTTTATCTCATTATCTATATCCATTAAAGAAATTTAACTTTGTTATGAGAAATATTAAATTAAATCTTTATCTATCTAGTAAAACCAAAAAAAATCTATCTGATAACTAGAGATAAATGATTACAACTCTAAAAATAATTGTAATATCTTATAATCTTTATTATTATTGAATAGACTCTTTTATTAAATATACTTAGTAGTTAGATTAATATTTTATATCTATCTATATGAGCATATAAAGAGTTTAAAATAGATTTAAATTCTTATAGAACTAAGAAAATATATTCAAATATATAAAGTAATTAATAAAAGATTAATTATATTCTTTTACTGATTTATTTAATTTTATTCAATTATTGCCTGAAAAACTTTATACTACTTAAAATTTGAAATCAAACTAAGATAGATAAAATTATCCAGAGATAATTGAAAAAAACACTTCAAATTCAAATAAGAATAAAAAAAGTGAAAGTTCTATTTTTTTAATTTTATGCAACTCTATAATATTCTTCTAGAAAGTAAATAGATAGCAACACTTTAGTTTTTTTTTTTTTCTAAACTTTTTTACTATTGATAGAAAAGATACATTATAACTTTTAGATTATTAGCAATTAAGTTTTTGTTTGAAATAATTATAAATAAGAGAAAGAATAAGCAAAAATGACTCTTATAGTTCTTTTCAAATTGGTTTAAAGAAAGTATTAAAACTTTATTAGTAGAAAATATAAAAATTTCTTGTAAACATCTTTTATATATGTGATTGAAGAATTAGTAGAAAGAGTTAAGCTATTACTTGTCAATCAATTTTATTAGTATTTATAATAAAAAGAGTTTTTATACTTATATAATATTTATTAATAGTTACATTAAATAGACAATTGAATAACTTGTTTTAAAGACTTTTTAACTATTTTTATAACTTTTTTCAAGAGTTTTTAATAGTTAGAACATTTATAGATTATAATAAAATAATAAATGTTTTTAATTTTTTTTTTTGAAAAGTTATAATATAACTAATTAAGATATTAGAACAATAAATAATACAAAGAAGTCTATTAATATAAAACATTTCAAAAGATAATTTGATAAATAAAATTTAAGAAAAATTATTGCAAAAAAAAGATATTTATTTAAGAAATTAAAAATATTTTTATAATAAAATTTTGAATTTTTTTGAAAAAGTGATAATCACATAATTGTGATAATAAATTATAGATCATTAATATTAGATATTAAATTTGAATAATTTAAAAGAAATCTAGAAATACTATATATGATTATTTTAAATTTTTATAAATTATACAGTATATCGTATGTATATTTTATTATATTGACATTTGTCATCTGTTATTTATATTTATAAAAGTTATAAACCATTAACATATAAAAAATTTATATATATTTCTTTAAATAATAAAAATTGTAGATATAAATGAAACAGATTGTTAAGTTATAAAAAAATAATATATAAACATTAGTAAAATTGGTAATTCCAAATATCATTTTAGAGAAGTCAAATTTAAATAACATTTAGGATCAATAATAGTATTTTAAAGACGGGATTTCATAAAAGCTCTAGAGTTGGAAAGAAACCTTCTCAACAATTTCTTACGGGCATCAGAAGATTGGAAGCGTGTTTTAAATTGAAATTTGCAATTTAAGAATCTTAGTGAGACAATTGTAAGGCACTAACTGAGGGTCTAAGCAAGGATGCTATCTGACTTATTTAAGTTTATAGGCAATGAACCAAAAGATCTGGCAAGAAAAGCCTGGCATTAATAATGAATTAGGTGATTGTCATTCAAAAATTATAACAAACGAAATTATATGTAATAAAAGATTATATTCTAATGGTTTTCATCATTTTTTGTTGTAGTTTTTTGCCGATTTTTTATACGTGATTGTGTGTCACGTCTTTAATATGTAATAGTGATGCTTTATACAGTTATTGATCAATGAATATATTTAAAAAATCATAAGCAAAAATAATCATTATTATATGGGCTACGTTTTTTATAAAATCTTGAAACTTGAAAAAAAAAAATAAATTAATTCGAATAATTTGTAGATAATTCAGAAACAAAGTTCACTTGAATTGGTCAAAAATAATGATATATGGCGTGCGTTGCAAAAGATAAAATAAACGGTCAACCTACTTTTTAAACTATTATCTTTAAAACAATAAATACGTATAAGTAATGCATTAATATTTTGCAAATAAAAAATTGAAATCATTGTGTAACAATATGTTTTAATATTAGAAATATAAATGATGACAGACTCAAAAAAAGTTTAAAGGCTTAAAAGTAAAAAGATAGAAAACTTGAGGTCAAGAAGTTTAATGAGTGGAAATAGGGAATTCGCAAGAAATTGTTATATAAAGTTGTAGTTACTGAACAGTGTAATGTTTGCATATATTCCTATGCGTGATATTGTATAATTTGATGTTGCAACAATCCGTTTTATTTTTACAGATATAGATTCTAAAATATTCCTAATAATAAAATTTAAAAAGCTTATTATATACGGTATTTTATCTTAAATTCATCAATTTTTTGCCAAAGTAAAATTATTGATAATATATGCGCATCGAAGAAGGTTTGGATATAAAAAAGAAATTATTCTTACGCATTCTTAACGACACCGCTAAAGCATATAATACTAGTCTCTTATAATGTATCTCTTTTGAGACCACTATATACTGTTTAAACATAACATTAGTATCATGTAAAAACCATTTACGGATATTACTTATTTCTGGTGTTTCCTCCCTATGGATTGTCTTTATAATAATTATTTTAACAGTCTTTAAATGTAATTACTGAAAATTGTCTATAACAGAATCCATCTTTTCCTAATAGCACCAAATATTTCTACTATATCTATGCTATCAGAGTATTATAATAGGCAAGATAAACTTAAGTTAGACATTAAAATCTTCTCTTGATTATAGAATTTTCCCGGTGTTTAAGTCATGTTAAATTAACCCTTCACGACGAATATCTCTTGGTCCGTGTAATACATGATGAGAACATGCGGTCTATCTTTAAACATTTGTTTTTAATTAGCAATTTAACTTAACTCACGAGCAAAGGTAAAACATAACGTACAATCCTCGGTTTTGGTATAATTTAGAGACTCATAGCAACGGAGCACTGTAGTGGAAGAAAACTTATAATGTTTAAAATGATTAAAAGATATACACTATAACGAGTGAGTAGTTCAAATCTTGTGATTGTAAATATTGAATGTATTTAAGCAGTAATTGTCTCATTAGAAAGACCAAGGAACTTTTATCTATTTGTTAGTCAAGTATTTTTGCGCTACAAACGTGTTTCTGTATCTATTTTGCTCGTAATTCCATATCTAAACCTTCAATATAATTTGCTTTATAAATAGTTCCGAATTCGCCTTTGATAACAAACTTTATATTATCGAATCTTTTTACAGGAATCAAACATCAGAGCATTTAAAATTACGCAGTTGATTCGGTCTTCCCGTTTTGAAAATTGCCTTATAAGCTGTTCACTTTTGTAAAATTGGCACCATATCAGATACATTTTTAACCTATTAGGCTAAACTGTCGTCTTCTCCTATGTTCTTAATATTCTCTTTTACTAATGAGTTATGAAGAACTTCATTTACTTTGCCGTATATCCCTTTGATGTAATACTGCATGGATTTAGCTTACCACACATTTACTGGCATTCACCCATCTCGAATACGTATGCAGTTTTTCTATATGTTGCGATAAAATATATCCTTTATAATATGTTGTGTCTGATTCATATCCTTTAGGGAGAATTTTCAATAGTTATAAAATTTCATATCTTCTAAAACTAATTTGTATCGCTTCCCTCCAAATACATTTATGCCCGGCGATAGATTTTTCAACCTCTCTGTTTTCAGGAAATCTTTAGCCTATATCCTTAAACGACCCATTCAAGTAAAAAGAGAAGTGTTAGCAAAAACTTCGTTCCTACAAGAACGAATAAAGATACTTTACAAGGACACTATATCCCATGATAATCACGAATGCTTCTGTCTTGTCTAGTGGAAACAATACATGGTTAACATGTTTGATATTTGGATGATCGTCTGTTACTGTAGCATGTACTGTAGCATGTACTGTACTACAATTTAATATTTTATCGTATGAATATTTTGGTGGAACTGATGATATTATAATTTAAAGTTTTATATTTGCGAACTACTTATTTACTTTGTATTGCTGTCTCGAATACTTACAGTATATTGTATTTTAAATTAACTGTGCTACATATTAAGATTTCTGTGCAATTCCAGTTTTGATTGATCCGAGTCTCAAACTTCTATTAAAATTAGAAACTATTTCCAATAAAATTACCGGCGCAGTGCGTGCCATTTAAAAATGCAGTACGCTGTGTAATCGTTGTACGCACATATCGATATGATAGGACAATTAATGACTTCATATATGCAATACCAATTCCTTAGTACTTATTTTTTCATTATTCATTTCGCTATACCATTTCATAATTTGAATTGATTAATGCAATTAACATTCACCGCCAAGTCATAACGGTATCCGTAAAAATAAAAATATGTACAAAATGAAATAAATCCACAATAAGTAAAATGGCGTTTCGGTTTACCGTGTGTACGTACTCTTAAATATCTGCATACGCAATTTATCTGATTTCAAAACTCGATGATAATTGATTTTACTTCGCAAACTTGGTCTTGCACCTATATATTTACTAAAAATTAGATAAATTATCGTGTGAGAATTTCGACTTGTAATTCAAATGGATTCCAAAAATTCCAAGTATAAGAAATTTATAAACGGCATCCAAGATGGCGTAGGCACAGTCCTAGAATTGGGTATTTCGATCTCTCAGGCAATCCCTGTTGCTAGCAACATTGTCCTAGTTATTGATAGGATAATGGAGTTGGTTCAGAAGGCCACATCAAATAAGGCTCTTTGTAACTTCATTGGTGAACGCCTATATTACGCAAGATCGATGCTAGAAACAAATCCAGTCGACGATAGTATAGACGTGGAAGTCTTAAATCGTTATCTCGATGTGTTAAACGCGGTGGAAGAACGCATCAAAATAATAACAGAAGATAAAGATAAGATAAAAGTGTGGATAAATATAAAGAATTTTACGACGGCGAAAGAGGTAATTCGTGAAATTTAACCGTTCTAAACGCATATTCCTTCGTATTTATTTAAAACTTCCGTGTTTTTTAGCTTGAACAAGAACTTATGCTATTATATTACGCACTCACCTCAGCAAATGATGAGCTTTCTCTTTCAATAATGAAAGCCACACATAAAAATTTAATAGAAATGCAAGGGAATGTAACAAAGATAAACACAGGTGTAGATCAACTTCAGAAGGACATCCATATACTTGCCATGAATCTTGACATGGATGGTTGGAAAACGGAAAACGTCATGTTGAAAGCGGAAAAAATTACGGAGCTGCAAAATCAGCCGAGAGTTATTCGGGGCAGTCGAGGACAAGTTGTTAAGAAAAAATATCTGACACAAGACGTTGCCCAAATATCAGAACACAATGATGAATTATCCTTAAAAGTTGTCAGTTTGCTTAAATTATTGACAAATTGTGAAAACGTGATTAAACTGTAAGTAAAAGTTATGACGTTGCATCTAAATAAAATTCTAAGTGTAGTTAATGTGTTATGAAAATGAAGGTTCGGCATCTGTAATTCGGACAGGAAGTTATATTTGATTACCGAATGGTGTGAACACGGTAATCTTGAAGAATATTTGTTGAAAAATAAGGAACTCGACTGGAACATAAGAGTCAACATCGCCATGGACATTGCCAATGGGATAGTATTCTGTCATGACCGTGATATCCTACATCGCGACATTAGAACGTCTAATATATTGCTTGATGCACGCTTACGTGCTAAACTTTCAAATTTCAAATGGGCTCGTAGGGTTCAGAGCGTTTCCGTTCCTAAGGAAAGATTGATTGATGTTTCCAGGTAACAACATTTCTATCTCCTTGACTACGGTACAGATGTGGTAAAAATGCTCCTGCATCATCTATATATTCTTACAGATACACAGCACCCGAAAAACTTAAAGATGATAAATATCCCTACTCAAAGCGTTGCGATATTTATAGGTAGCTCTTTACGACGATACTTTAGAAATGTAAAAAACAATTGCTAACATTTTTCACTATAGTTTCGGCATTGTCCTCTGGGTTATTGCTGTACAAGAGGTTCCTTATGCAAATATGGAAAACTTCACAAAGATTTCTAAGCACGTCCTAAATGAAAATCGTCCTGAACCTGTCGACGAATCCATCATCCCAAAAAAGTACATTGAAATTATGAAAGAAGCATGGAGTCATCTCAGTAGTAACCGTAAAAGTGCCGACGTAATGTACAATAAGCTTTCTAAATGTTTGACAGATGATGATGATGTATCATCGATCACTCTTTCAGAAGAAACTGCTAAATTTAACGAAGCAGTTGGTAACCATGGCCTTCATAAGTATGAAGAAGCCTGGCCGATTTTCCGCGACTTGGCATCTGCCAATCACACCGAATCGATGTTTTACCTCGGCTATTATTATGAAAAAGGATATGTCGTGCCTCAAAACATCGAAAGAGCACTAAAATATTACCGGAAGTCAGCTAATGCGGACTGCAGTCATGCATCTTATAATTATGCCAGAGTTTGTTCAAGAATCGCCCATGAATACATGGAGAAAGCTGCAAAACTTGGACACTTCAGTTCTGGCATGATATTAACTGAATGGTCTCTCATAGAACTCCGCATGTCTCCTTTGCGTGATAAGTGTAATCGTCTTTTGAGTTATCTAGACGCCGACAAAGAAGAACTTAGACGGAATGATAAATTTTCTTCGGATGATCGAAATGAGCTCGATGAAAGGATCGAATATTTACGAAAGGAGATTATGCAAATACTCGATTATTCGCAAACCGAGTAAACAAAAATATACCCAACCATTTTTATTTTGCTATAGTTACAACAATTCTTGTATCTTTTAACGTTATACAGTATTTACTGTTTACCATTATAAAATAAATTCTTACGTTAAAACCTTGCTTAATATGTGATGCAAAAATATTATTCAAACGCTCCAAATACTGAATGTAAAATCTTTCTTGGTTTATTTAAACTATTCAATTAAAAAAACAAAGAGAAGGGATAAATAGCAAGCCGAACAAATAATAAAACATAACCCTTCTTTAAAAAAATTTCCTGTATAATAAGCACCTTACTATGTTGACCTGAAATTTGAGATATCCTTTCAATTCATACGCTTAAACAGTATTCCCGAGAACATATTAGTAACATGTATCGCCGGTGGCTTGGCTTTGAATAAATAAAAAAAAAAAAATTTTGTCAACATCACGCTTTACCATTAACACGTATCGCATCCGGTACAAAAACTTACTCTTGTTAAAATCAAGAGGAGCTGATGTTGTCTTTTTATCTTCACGAATTATTTTTTCAGCGCCTTGCGCTGATGATGGATTGACTGTTGAATAACAGCTTGTTTTCAGTGATTTCTTTTTCGGTTTTTAAATCATACGATATTTATCAAGACATACCTTTATTAATATTATTGATAACCGTCCCATTATCCTTAGAACTTGATCTCTCAATTATCGTCTTATTAGCCTTGAAATCCGGTTCGTGAAAATTGGGAACAATCGAATTTATCTTCGTTCTCGAATAATCCCCGATGATATTAAAATTTGCTATGCACAATGGAAATATTTCTAGGTTAGAGACAAGACATAGCGATTTCAATTAATTGCAATATAGTTCTTACATAACCAGTTCTTAAAGTCATTAACTTGGATAGTGTTGTACTTGTCGTATATATTATCTAAGTCGACATCCAAATTACGTGGTTAATAATAAGTTTAGAAACGAAGCAAGAAATAAGAATTAAGAATACGATGTCTTAGTTTATATAACCGAATAATGTAAAAGGATCATTTAAAATTTAACTTGTATCTCTGCTACCTTGACTCTAAAATGTCAAGCAAGTTTGTTTAAAACCACTAACCATTTTCGGCTTTCGTTTTAGGTTCATCATCCTCTGAATCTGTAAGAAGACATTACCAAGTTTTATAATTACGTAATTTAAATACATTAATGAAATTGCTTTCATGAACATACACGTGTAAGTGTAGCTTCCGTGAGATCGAAGGGTTTCTCTACTTTTGCTAAGGTCACGACTTGAATGTTTGGATTCGGTAAGGTTGTATGCCACATCCAATAGATCCAATTTGCTTTCAACAAATTGTTTTACAATCGGTGATGTTGGGTCGTTATTAAACTTGTTAAGCCAGAGTAAAATTGTTTGATATAGTTCTTCTGAAGTTGGACGATTGTTGGGATTCACATCCCAACATCTTTGCATCAATTCTTTATAAATCCTCGGTGTTCCCTTCATAATCTCCGGACGAAGAGGATTTTCGTGGTCGCAAATATTTAAATTAAATGCAGGCTCGCTCCAATCCCGATCATAAAAAGGATATTTCCCTGAAGTGAGCATCCACATGATCATTCCGAAACTGTATATATCCGCTTTCTTGGTATAAGATCCGCCATGTAAAACTTCTGGTGCAACAAATGGAAGAACGCCCATTAGTTTCGGCTCATCTTCTTCATATGCATGCCGAGATAAACCCAAGTCAGAAATGGAAATCGTCCTTCGATAATGAAGAAGATTTCCAGTATGGAAATCGTCCTTCGATAATGAAGAAGATTTCCAGTATGGAAATCGCGGTGGACTAGATTTTCCCGATGAATATCCAGTAATCCAAATAGTATATGACGTAGAATATCCAATCTGTCTATCCAATTTAAATTAGTAGCATTTTCTTTCAGATAATTGTTTAAATCACTGCCATGGGCGAAAGGTAGAACCATAATATAATCGCCAGTTGTGGGCTCTCTGGAGACACCATAGCAACGAAGCACCGTACTAGAAGAGGACTTCATGTAAGCTTTGATCTAGAATAATTGATAAGAATATATTGAGCAGATAATTCAATTAATTTCACAAAATTTCTTTCAGAACTCACCTCGTTAAAGAAACTGGGAGATAATTCTTTATTTGATTCAATAAGTATCTTTAACGCCACAGGAGTATTTTTATACCGAACTCTCTCACCAAGAACGTAATCCCAAGATCCTAACCCTTCAACCCAATTTGCTTTATAGACGATCCCAAACCCACCTTTATTAATAAACTCCACATTACTAAATTGTTCGAATGGGATCCATTCTATATGACCATTAGGGTACTTGATGTTTAACAATGAATCCTGAACAAATTCAACCATTGAGTTGTCAATTCCATTTATCCATCTCGCGAACTGTTTCATAAGCTGCTCGCTTTCGCAGGATTTGCACCATTTCAGATATGCATATGGTCCTTTACATTTTGAACACTCCTGTGGTTGATTCTTATAAGCTGGGGCCCTACCCATTTTTAGCCTGTTAAGTTGACGTGTCGTATCCTTGTATATCTTGTTATACTCGTTAGTCTTCTCTCTTACTAATGAGTTTAGTTCTGTAAGCTGACAAAGAACTTCATTCATCTTGCTATATATCCCGTTAACCGTGTCGTTGTAGTAACGATCAAGCTTATCGCACATTTTCTGACAATCCTGCATCTCATCTATACAGGTCTTCCAACCAGTGATATAGGTTTGCGCTATGATATATCTTTCTCGATACGTTTTATCTGACTCGTGGCATTCAGGGGGGATTTCTGACGGATAATTACGTTCCGTAGTTTCGAAAGCTGTTTTGTATTGACCTCCTCCCAATACATTAAGGTTTAAAAATTTCTCAATATTTTTTCTGAGTTCTACCAGAGGTTGAGCGACCTTGTTATTCTCATCAAATATTCCGTTAATATCTTTAATTGTCCCTTCGGAGTCAAATAGGAAAGGAAAATCATTCTTGGACGAAAATATATCACGACAAAAGAGAAAACGAAAAAACTTCACAAGGTTGCACTGATTAAACTCCATAGTAATTGCGAATATTGGTTTTGTCACCAGGCGAAAAAAAAATCTCGCGTTATAAATGCATTACGTGGACGTGAATAACGCAACGCGAACAAAATTATTTCAATTGAATTTTTGGATGCAATCATCAACCAATTATTTTAATATTAATCGTACTACATAAACAAATTCAAAATGCGCGAATGCCCGACATTAAGATGTTGTATAACGAGTCTTTTCACAGGATGCTTATCAATGAAGCTCTCTATATGCCCGAGATACGGAACTCTAAAAACATCTATTCCGTTAATTGAAGCATAATGCTTTCTATAAAACAAAATACCAATGACTTTTACAGTGGTTTCTCCACCAAAGGAAAGGATGTTAACTTTCAGCCAAATCAATTCAAATTCAGCTTGATTATCCAAATAACGAACTGGTTTATGATCTGTATTGTTCGGACTCAGTCCATATATGGTATGCGATCAAAGAAACGTCTCGTCATTCAATTTGTATAATGTTGTAATTACTGTACTACAGTCGATCGCAAAAAGTAGTACCCGATTTTTTATGAAAACCGGGCCGGGTGCGGGTTGACTGAACATAATTACTAAATTAGATAGAAAATAAAGTAACCATAGTTATTTGGGTAATTCTTTTTGAAGGCGGGCAGGGAGTTTTCGGACTCCAGAATCACTACCCTGAAAATTTCAATTGATACGTATATACAATATAAATTCCTAAAATAGATCTAGCCCCTAAAAATTACAAGTATGCATACGTATATAATGCCGAAAATAAAAAAATGTACCCTATATCACGGGATGATCGTCACGTATCGAAATTTGCGCGAAACTCGCGAAACTGTGAAAATTGACATTAATATTTCGCGGAATCAACTTTATTTCAATATACAGTAATATGTAGTAAAATAATATATATATAAATAATAAATATTTTTTAATATAATTCTTGAAATCAATTAATTTTTAATAAATAAAAATAACCTATGTTAGATGTTTTTTTTTTTTAAAAAAAAAATGAAAATATAATTTAATATAAAATAGAACTCTCATGAGAGGGAATAACCAGCCCCAAAGCAATATATAGCTACTCCTATATGTTGAGTCCTATTTTATATTATTGTCAAATTATATTTCTATCAGAATAGGAAAATTGCGTGTTTTTTCTATTCTAGTAAGTAACCTTTGCCTACTTTTGCTACCCATTATTGTTAGAGTGATATTTGTTGATTGTCTGGATGATGCCTATTTTGTTTTTCTTGTATCTTTTACTATTTTTATCTTAAAGGGAATTTCTATATACTCTTCATAATTAAATATACTAAGAGTTAAAACATATATTTACCATTAAATTTTGTAAATGATAAATATAAAAAAAAGTTATCTAAAGTTAATTTGTAAATATTATTTTGAGATTGTGTACATGAATAAATGTCAAATAAAATATTATTATAAGATAATTGAATTTTTCTTTTAAAAAAATCAATTAATTCTTCAAGGGTATAAATATTTTGAATAAATTCACCTTCAAAAGACTATCACTAGTCAAAATTATGTCATTCAGCTGTCAAATTATTGCCAAATTTGACAAAAATTAATAATAAACAGATTAATGAATTATTTACAATTGCTATCACTTGGCATAAAAAATATTGGCAAAAAATTTAGTAAAAAAATTATTGCAACAAAAAAATTCATTAAAAATTTGATACTATGGCAAAAAATTCAACAAAAAAATTGTAGCAGCAAAAAATTTGATAAAAGTCATAAATTCAATATTGAAATTCAATAAATATTCAGAAAGTTTAACAAATTTCATGAAATTCATTAAAAAATTACAAAATTAATTGATTAAATTATTCGTCACTTTTCTCTTACCCGTCTTTCTCCTTTTTCACTTGCATTTTTTTTCTCTTTAAAGATTTTAGTTTGACTCTTTTAAAACTAACCCCAATTTATTTTATTTTATCAAATGTTTTCTGAGATTTTTGCTTTTTTCTACTAATATTTTTGCCCCTGAATTTTGCTAATTAGTTTACTTTTTTCAATTTTTTTCTCACCCTTTAAATATATTAATGATTCCTTACATTCAGTCATTTTCCATCTTTTGAATTTAACTATTAATTTTTTACCTTTTCCAGTCACCTTTTCTTGTTCATATTTTGAAATCTCTTTTAAACTGTATATCCAATTCAGTAAACCTTCTAGTGATATCATATTATAGAAATATGAATTATCATAATATTATTTATGAGTTAGCTGTAATGTTATAATTGATTTCGAATGTTCATTCAAATATTTCAATAAATTCTTTAACTATAAGTAATTATAATTAATATTATAATTATTTGTTATAAAATATTTTGTCAAAAAATATCTTTTCAGAACATCAACTATAATCATATATATTTATTCATCTTTTAGTGGAGTTTCCCAAATCAGTTTTACTTTTTTCAGAAGAATGCACCTTGTTTCTTTAATTATATCAGTTAATTTATTTCAATATTTGACAACTTTCTTGAATATTTATTTAACAAGTAACTGCGTGTTTTTAATTCTTTATACCTTTTTCTTAATTATTTATTAAAAATTAATACATAAAAATAGTATAAATATAGATTATTATTAATCTTACTTTATTTAATTATCTTTTTGCATAAAAGCGATAATTGTTTGCTTCCAGTTTTTCAGTTTTTATCTTCTAATATCTTCTTCTCTAATGATAATATAAAGTACCTAATAACTAATTTATCTGCTTTTATAAGAGATTAAATTATGGGGTTATGAATTTTATTAATTAGGTATCAACTTTTGTAATATTTTTTTATTACATCAATTAAAAAAACTTTGTCTACCTTCAGTTTATATTTATCAGAAATGGTTTTCATTAAGGCTTTCATTTCTACTATCACTTCTTCTAGTTTTGGCTCATTTTTGATAATCAGTTTTACTGATTTAGTCTCTTTAATACTTCTTCTAAATTGAATTCTTTAATGTTTTCCTAAACTTGACAAACTTTCAGATTCAAATATATTAGCTACTCTAGATTCTACAACAACTATAATATCAAGTTCAAGGTTTATATATTTGAACTGATTAATTCCCTTTTTTAAATTTTCTATTTTATTTTTTTAATATTCTAATTCTTTAAAAAAATTGTCATTAATATATTCCATTAGGTTTAATTATTTTATAAATTCAAATACAATTCAAAAAACTCTTTCTGATGATTCTCTGACTACACACAAAAAAGACCTTTACAAGAAGTTTTTCATACTTTTGGCTAATAAAGTCTTATCACTTTCCTTAAACCAACTTGAAGTAGCTTCAAGAGCCATTAACTACCTTTA
>CAJVPT010000135.1:0-40700 GCA_910592055.1 Acaulospora colombiana
TATGTATAGTTTACTTTTGTTTAATAAAGCGCACATAACTAGCCTGACAGCGGGTTAAAAAAAAAAAAAAAAAAAATTAATAATAGAAAAAGTTTAACCTTAGTTTATGAAATAAAGAATTTTTGATTAAAACTAAACTCTTCTAGTATCTTTTTACTTTATATAAAGACAACAAATGTATTAATTGCAACAATAAAGAAATAAATACTTATCTATTCTTATATAGTAAATAATGTGAAAAAATAGAAAAATGTATCTAAAATCTAATTATCCAAAAAATATAAAAATATAGTAAAACAAAAAATATAAATATATATATATATAAATATAAAAATAGCTCAATAAGTTTTCTGAAATATCCTTTCTACTGATTTCAATTTATTCAAAAATTTTTCTTTTTTGATAATTTTTTGAGAAAAATAGAAACTATTCAAAAAAAAAAAAAAAAAACAACTCTTATAACTAAATAACTTATAAAAAACAAGTTCAAAAACTCTTTACAAAATAAAGAAGAGGTAAGTTTTACAAAATCATTAACTTCTACTACATAAATTTTTTCTTTTAGAAAGGAAAAAACAATAAAAAAATTGAATCATAGTAAACTTTTGGAAACCTAACATTAACCTCACAAAGCTCTTAACCAAGTTAATACAGATTAATATCTTTCTAAACAACAAGAAAAGCTTTATAAGCAATAACTCAAACTGATAAATCAACCCAAGTTCAAATACTTATAAAATCTAAAGGATATCCAAGTTTTATTGACTACATCGTAAAGAAGCACATATATCACAACAATAGCATTTCAATAATACTACATTATGCAAACACAGATATATATACTTTTTACAACAAGCTTAAAAAATATATTAAATAAATAATATTAATATAATTTTTATATATTTATACAAATTAATTATCAACAAACTAATAAAAAAAACTCTTTTCACTAATCCACTATTTTCCTAAAAATTTTCTTTTTTGATAAGTGTTTAGAAAAAAAGGATAATACAATCCAAGCTTAGCAAATACAGTAAAGAGAAACACAACCATATCACCCCACTTGGAGCAACACATAAAGCTCTATAAACAAGCCATCAGGAGAAGAGTACATAATAATAATATTAGTACTTTATCTATCAACTTTTGAGGAAAAGGGAAAACAAAAGTAAATCTGAATCATAGTAAGGCCAAGGAACCCAATATCAACTTTCCTAGCTTCTAACCAGGCCAGTGCAGATTTACACCTTTCTAGACATTAGAAGAAACCTGTTAATATAGTAATTTCAATCAATAAACCAGTTAAAACTCAAAATTTGTAAGACCCAAGAGGACATCAGAAACCCAAGAGCAACAACTAGAGATTATCAGTAACAACACATCAGCAACATATAAATAACTAGCACATAATGCAAACATGAACACATTCCATTAGACAATAGAGACATAATAACAGATTATATAACATGTCTCTAAACAGATAAACAAGCTTAACACATGTTCTAGCTAATCACAAAACATGTACCTTACATCCGGTTTATCCCTTAATAAATCCAGCATATGTGTTACTGAAATCAACAAATAAATAGATAAACAATCGGCAACTCATGTTTACTCCACAATTGATCTACCTGCATAACAGATAGATTAGGGAATCCCTAGTAATACTATCAGAATAAGTAAACAAATAAATAGAGTTAATCCGCAAAGCATGACTCATCCAATAATCACGTAATACAGTCAATATGGATAGGACACAATGTATTCTTCATATAGTAAATAAAAAGGAGAAAAATATTTTGAATACTTTAATCAAGCTTTCAAGAAAGCACAATGAAACCTTAGAACTATAGGCAACTAATAGTTGGTAAGACAAAAAGAAGGAGATCCAAAAGAAGAAATAACTCCCATATCAAAGACTTTTACTATCCTAGATAGTATTATTGCTAACATCCTAGGAATAGACAAAACAACATTTTATAAGGAATGGATCCTTAATTAACATATCATATACCTCTGGCAACAAGAAAAGGGAAAAGAAGAAGATCTTCTACAGCCCTATATAGAAGACAAATTCATAGAAATTATCAAAAATACAAGTGATCCACAGGAACCAAAAAGTTAACCAATAGAGATCACAGAATATATAGATAAAGAGTCAATAATAGATAATGGAATCACAATGACTTACTGTATGTTCATGAATAAGAAGAGACCGAAATATAAAGGCTTTAAGAAAAAATAAAAGACAACAACATCAGTGATTAGAGTTTATATGATATGAGAAACAGAAACTTCATCCCATCAACAAATCCATATTTTATAGGAAGAGAAGAAATATATAGACTTGATACTATGATGACCAATATTTCAGGGAAAACAGAAGAAGAAACCAAGGCCTATCTAAGTAATATTCTGAAACTATCACAGAGAGAAAGACACCTCTTAAAGAAAGAATTTATTAATGGTAATAAATAGTTGATCTTTTGGGTACAAGAAGAAGAGAATGTTCTAAAATGCATAGAAGAAATAAATCACAAAGAGGATAATTTTGCTATCCAACAAATAACTCCTCATACTTCATGTTCTATCCACATAATCAAAAGAGAGAATAACAAAAATCTTTCAGGAATTCAAAGGGGAAAATAGATCTGATATATGGTATGTCAGCCTAATAGATCTAGATTAGAAGGTTTCCAGAAGTTATATAGCTGAACATCTCAAGAGATATGAAACAATTCAAAACATTTATATCTATAAAGCCAAGATAAAGACCAGAACTAAGACCTATTTCAAGCTTTATAAACATATTAAATAGGATCTCGTAGAAGCATGGACAATATCTATAGGTATTGAAACATCCAGAGCTATTTTTACTAAATCAGAGTTGACTGATGAAGAGATAAATGCCACCCTATTTGAGAGAAATATCGACTCAGCTAGACTTTTGGATACAAACAGAACATATATCAGCTTGATAGCAAGAGCTCTATATGGTACTCAGGCAAAAGCATACTATACTCCCAAAAACCCCTATACATTAAAGAAACAGACCTTTATAGTTATCTGTTTTGTGACAAGAGAGGATAGAAACAAGGCTTGCAAACAACATATTTTCTTACAAGGTTTAAGACTGTCTTGAAGCATAAAGAATCCCAGCAATAGAAAAAATACTAGCTTTATAAGTGAAGATAGGAAATTACATTATCAAAGATCTCAAAAAATTAATATAGATAGTGACCCAATTTCAGATTCACTATCAAGCTAAGAGTTCACAAAATCCTCTTTCTTCTCCTCTTATCATCATCTCTATATTATAAAACCTACATGATTCAGAAACCAAAGACAAACAAAACAAAGGAATAATAATAGAGTAAGACAGGAGAATTATATAACAACTAAATATCCTACTACAGGTAGTAATAAAGAGCCAATAAGAAGACAAAGGACTCACTAGCAGAATATCAGCAGTGAGGATATCAGATCAGAGTCAGAAGGCAACCAAAACTCTCTGTAGCTCATATTAGCCAACCTTGAAAAACTAAGTAGTAGAATAAATAGACTTGAAGAACAAATAACCTTAAACAAGATAAATAGAGGTAGAAGAGAGGCCAATCACTCCTAACATAGTGCAACAGGCAATCCAAAGAGACAAGAGGTGAACTTACCCACTTTATTCTCAATAGCAACTAACAACAAGAGTAGAGAACAAATACAAGAAAAAGAGAACAATATGATAGTTTAGATCTAACAACATTTTTATAAAAGAAATGTGATATTTTCCTTAACAAAAAAAGGAAAAATATAATAATAAAAAAGGAACAGGAAGAAATGGGAGACATACAAAAAAGAATAATTAGAATCAGAAAACACAATGTCAGAGACATTACAGATAAGATGAATAAAAAAAGTCTAATTGAAGAAATTACAGAACAAGGAATAGATATAATGGGTTTATATGAAATAAAACTTATTCAAGCTAATGTCAAATGGGCTTTTAACAAATAAAGAGCCTACAAACACTTCTATAGCACCAATCCTGACACACCCTTTGGAGCAGGAGTTAGCCTCCTTATCAGAAAAAAATCTAGAGAAAAAGGTGACATTAATCAAAGAAGAAGATGGATATATTATAGCTGCTTACTTGCTGATGAAAAAGAAAAAGATTTGTATTATATAGGTCTATATTTCATCAAATAAGCAAAAGTGCAAAAAAGTGCAGGAGAAAATAATCAGCCTTAGCAAAACAAAACTTAGAAAAGGCTTTCACACAATTATAATGGGAGACTTTAATGCTGCTTACAACCCTTTGGAAGATAGAACCTCATCTTCCAAAACAAAATTCAAATCCTCTTGACATCTTGAAATCCCACTATTTGATTTCTTGATAAGTGGGGGTTTATAGATACACAAGCCATATGAGAAGAAAAAAACAAGACTCCCACAAGATGGGATGCAACAAACAGTAATAGATTGACTATATCTGGATATTACAAAGCTTATCAAGATATCCAATACCACAATTTGATAATGAAAAGATAAAAGAAGTCACAGGAAGTGACTACACCATGATTTCTATAACTTTATATGACAATAATTTCTTTACACAAAGTAATACCATAAAGTTTTCTAAGCAACAATTAAGAAGAATAGATATTAAGGGAACATTTTTAGAACAATGACAAACCTTTTATAAAAACTTAGATCACAAGTTCAAGACAACATTGGAATTCCTAATTAAAGAAGAACCCAATGAAAACAAAAGGGAAAACCAAACAAACAAGATTTGGAAAACCTTCAAAGAACAAATCTGCAAAATAACCTTCAACAAGCTTGCAATCAAGAAACCAATTATACACAAAAAAAAAACCTGAATATAAATATAGTTCAGAGTTCATTATATACAGAAAAGCCCTAAGTTGAAAGAGCTTTTCAAGAAGGTTGAAGCATCAAGAGAAATAGCCAAACTGCAGTCCCTCAGCTTGACAATAAAGAAATACTATGCAACATATAGCCCTAACCATCAGATCAAAAACCATTGTATTCAACATAGTATCTCCAACATGTCCTGATCATTATTGAAAAAGGATATTCAGGATGTAATAAAAGAATTGAAATTTATCAATCAAAAGATTGAAGCCAAGAAAACAAAAGATGCAATTAAGGTTTCTTTGGAACAATGATGCAATAATCTAAAATTCAATCAGAGAAGAATAGTAAGTTCCCTAACAAATATAATAAGAAGCAAAATTGTGCTGGATAGAGTTAAGATCACATAGGATGGTACAGAATACATAATAATCAAAATAGGCAAAATAGAGAAAAAACTAATGTGATACTATCTAGAAGCTTTTAAAAAAAGAGATATCAACTTAAATAGCCTTACTGAAGACTAAAAAGAGAAGTATAGGCCCAAGGATTATATCAAGAAACTATGGTATAAAGATCTCCTTGAACCAATCTCATAAGAGGAATTAGGTAAAATACTTCAAACACTTCCAAACAACAAGGCACCAGAATGGTCACAAATTAGCTATAAAATGCTTAAGAAAATGAGTCAGGATGGAAAGAAAATCCTGAAAAGAATGTTAAATAGCTTTTTGAGATGGAAGGTAATTCCCACTTGTTGGAAACAGAGCCATATATACCTTATAGCCAAACCAAAACCATGGGAGTGTGAGCTAATAAACACAAGACCAATAGTTCTATTAGAAGTCACAAGAAAGTGTTTCACAAAAATACTTACTAATAGGATAGGAAATATCTGTAAAGTCAATAACATCCTCAAAGGTCCCAACTTCGTGGGTTTCCCTGGAGAACGTACATCAGAACCAATCCAAATCCTCAATAACATCTGCGAAGATACAAGAGAAAATAAAAAGGAATTATGGATACTTTTTCAAGATACTGCTAAAGCCTATGATACAATCAGTTTGGATATGCTAGTCAAAGCAATAGAAAGGATCAAAATACCAAAGAGTTTTATCAAGATCATGCTGAGCTTATTTCAAGACAGAAAATTTCAAGTTATTTTTGAAAATGACCTCATAGAATTCATAAAAGTAGGGGATGGTATCGATCAAGGAGAAACCATTTCACTACTGCTATGCTGAATATTCTATGATCCTTTACTCTGCAAGATTCAGAATGACAAAGAAAAGGGATACAAAATGTCGATTATCTGGAATCCAGATCTCAAAGAACAGATCTAAAGAAGGCTAGAATCAAGACACATGGCTATAACCTTTATGAATAATACGATATGGATAGTAAGATCCAAAAAGAAAATGGAAGAAATACTCAAAACTACGAGAGTCTTTTATAAAGTCAACTATTCTCAAATCAATAATAATAACTCAGTCCTAATTACTATTAACAATTCTAATTCCTATCTAGAAGAAGTTCAGACTGGTATAGAAAAAGAAGTAATAAAGGAGCTCAGTAGGGCAGAACATATAAGATTTCTAGGAATCTGGACCGGCAATCAAAAAACTGCAGTTGAACTTAAAGAGAGGGTACTAAAAGAGATCAATATAGTGATCAGAGCTCTTAAAAGCAAGAAATTAACAGATAAACAAACCCTTTATATTCTAAACAGGGTATTAATTCCAAGAATATAATTCAGGCTGCAGTATAGTATACTACCCTGGAAAATATGTAACATTCTAATGGTGTATATAAAAAGCTTTTCAAAAATAAGAGTATCTTATGTAGATCTATATCTAATAGTGTAATACATTACTCAAAGATTCACAACCTGAAAAGCATCTGGATGCTCCAATGAGAAAGTCAAATAATAAGATTATGTAATGACTAAAAGACCCTGGTTCCACAGAAATCATAACAATTATCTGACTCAAACAAGCATAGATAAAGAATTGGGAACCACTTAACCAATTAATATGCAACTTCTTGAATCATCTACCAGATAAAGAAAACTTCATACTCCAAGTAATGAAGTTGGCTAAAGATATAAAAATAACCTTTTATAGTTGAAAATGGCAAGAAATCTTCGAATAGAGCAAGGGAAATAGTTTAATTAAGGAATGCCTTATATTAGAAGAATATAGAAAAGCTATACTATTATTAAGAAACAATAAACTACTATATATAGACCAGCTAATCAATCAAGCTACTAAAGAAATTAAGGATTGGTGAATATTCTAACTACTAAAGAAATTAGGGATTGGTGAATATTCCAACTACTTTAGAACATTAGTAAAGGTCCCATTCCTGAATGGTTTCAAGCTTTAATTAAAACTTTTCCAAGTAATAGGGTAGGCCAAATCATGAGTATGTGGAAAAAAGATTGGACAAAGTGAGAACCAGAATATATTGCAATTAATTCAGATCATGACAAATAACAAAAACTATGAATAATTACAAAGAAAGCTGGGCATCACATAATCTGGAAAAAACTACAACAGACAAAACTAGTACACAAAGTCAATGTTGAATACTTCAACTGCTGTAGTAATGATAATACTCAAACAATGATATTAATAAGGTGTCTAGGATACCTAGAGGATACAAGACAAGAAGGAGGATGTATATTAAAGAAAGATATGAAAGATATATATGAAGTTTCATATCTCAATACAAGAAAGTCAACCAGAAGAGCTCAAGAACTAACAATCCCTTGCTCCAAGGCATCACTAGAGAAGACACTGAAAAAGGTTATTAATATGGATCCAAATTCTCAAACCTTAGCTCCAACCAATATAGTAAATCATGTAGATATCAAAAGATGGGAATAGGTCATCATTAGAGACAATGTTACAGAAGGAGTATATCAGGACTATCTAATAGAAATACTTCAATATAACCTAGGATCCAATGTTAAAAAGCTAATCTTTTACTCTGATAGATCCCTCATTAATAATGGAAAGGAAGAAATGAAAATGGGAGTAGCATGAATCCAGATAGGAGATATGGGTAGAGAAAGTAGTTTTCAGACAGGAGTAGACAGTTAGTCCTTCTCAATATATGCAGAACTTGTAACAATTGTCACAATACTTCTGGTGGTTCCAATGGATAGTGACGTGGAAATCTATATAGATAGTCAGGCCTGTATCTCCAAGTGAAAAAAAATAGAAAGAGAAGATTCAAAGCAAAGTCACAAAAGATGATTAAAGAAAAAAAACTGGTCCCTATGGACATGAATGTTGGAATTGGTAAAGAAAAAGACCATAAACTTGCAACTTATCAAGGTTAAGGCACATTCCAATGATCTCCACAATGAAGAAGCAGATGTCTTAGCTAAAGAAGCTCTGAAACTTCTAGCAATAGAATGGAAAGAGCTGACCTCATACAAAATCATCACAGAAATTAGATGGCAAGAAAAGATATTGGATGACCCAATAAGACAGTTTATCAAAAAAGTAAACGATAAAACAACTGCCTTTCAGTAGATACAACAAAACAGAATGGAAAAAAAATAAAGTCATCAAATTATAGAATAGCAAAATTATACTTGAGACCTTGTATGGGAAAGAATAAAAGAAGGACACACCTAAAACACTTCCTTTAAACAATCGCAGTGAAAAAGCTTTCTCATAAAACTAATGAATGATGAGCTACCAACTCTGAACAACCTGGCAATTAGAAGGCCCAATCTTTACAAATAAGTGAAATGTATTGCATGTAGCTAACAAAGGGAAACTTTCAAACATTTATTAGAGTATCCAGCATACAAAAAACAATTATAGGAAGCATGGAATAAAGGACAAGATGGGATGCTTAGAGACTTCAGAGGGCTCTTATAAGAGAGGAAAAAAGAGGCAGAAGAAAAACATGCAAGGTTAATTATCTATAATAAAGAAGAAATAGCTGAGTTGGATAAATGGATCTCTAAACTGGTAGAACAGATTTCAAAAACCAGTCAAGACACTTTAAGTTTTTGCACAGGGCTAGTAAGGAGAGACCTAATCCTAAAAATGGCAGATCTGAAATGCCATGGAAAAAGAATTGGTAATAAGGCAAAAAGATGGATGTCAAAGATACAAAGAAGAGTATACAACCAAATAAGAAAAAAGATTTGGAACAAAAGAAGTAAGAAAATAATCAAATGGAAATATTTACAGGAGATTTGCAGAGTAGAAAAAATCAACTGATCCTCAGGCACACACAGCTTAAAACTATCAGTTCTTAAAAGTAAAGATTCTCTACCAGAGAAAGGAACTCAAGAAAATAAAAGCCTGAAAGAAATTCTACACAAAGGTGTTACTTATGAAATAAAGTAGTTGGGTTTTAAGCTTGATCAGAACAATGGATAGTGATTTGCAATAATAATCTGTGGGCAATAATGTTAAGGATTGGAAGGGTATTCATCTGAACCATTAATGGAGTAATAAATCACTCTCAAAGTTGCACTTAGAGTTTTGATATATTAAGACAAAACAGTAATAAGTGAGTTAGGTAAAGTCTTAACTTTAATGAATCATTTAAAATGTACAGTATACAAATATCTAATAAAGTACACATATCTAGTCTAACCTAGGGTAATAAAAAAAAAACAAAAAACAAATCAATTATCAACAATTCTATATTTATTACTGACTGATCAATATTTCAACAATACTATAACAATATATATATAGAATAAATATTATCAATATATCATAACAAATAATAAGGTTTTTCTATACTATCAAAATAATAATAAAGAATAAACAAATTTGCAATATATGTCTAAGAAAACATAGTAACTATTAATAGTAAATATAACACTACCAAACACAGTCAACCTATTTTCTATTCTATGATTAATATGTTTATGAAAAAATACAAATTTTTATAGATCATTAGAAAGAGAGAAGTATATATTATAGAGATCTTAGTTCAATTATCAGATAAATATGATCAATAATAAAAACTATGGGCAATATAAATCCTCTTTAATATTACTTCTATTCAAGAAGTCAACACGAATCTCATCTTAGGTCCAATCCAATGCTCAATCTTAGACAGTATCATTGCTAGAATTCTGAATATTAATCATATTATCTTATTAAAGTCAATATTTTTAGACAATATATCCTTTATCTATGAATCAAAGAACAAAGGAAAGAAGATTTTCTAGCTTTATTTTTAGAAAACAAATATTTAAATATAATAGATCAAGCCAAACAAGCACAATACTCTTTACAAAATATTATATTAAGTCAAACAATACCTGAAAACAATCTTTCTATATATAGCTTATAATATAAGGCAATAGCCATGGAAGTTTAAACGATTACAACAATCGAAATCTCAAATATTATTGAAATTGAAATAGGAAATAAGGAGCTTAAAGATCTAATTGAAATAGAAATTATCAGTAAAAAAATTAAAAGAGATAATATATTTGAGCAAAATACATATAAAACAAGAAATAAATCAAAAACATTTAATATTAATCCCTTTTATATCAAGATAAATAATGAATATAAAATGGATATATTTATTTCTAAGCTTCCAAGAGTAACTGAAATAGAACAAATAACATATTTACAAAATATATTAGTCATATCAAAAGATTTCTAACTCTTCAAAAGAAATTTATCAATGATAATACATAAACAATATTATATTATGAAGAGGAAAAAGATATATTACAATGTCTTGAAAAGATTAATAAAAAAGAAAGAAAAAACTTTACTATTATATTTATAGAAATAGAGAAATGGACAAACTCTATTCAACTACCAAATAAAAAAGTATTTCAGCAAATAAAAGATAAAGAGAAAACCTCACTAATGGTTACACTTATAAATATCAACTGAAATTATTCATGTCAAGAAATCAAATCTGCACTCAATAAATATGGACATACAATAAACATTCATATTTATAATTATTTATGATTATAACAATGAATTAAGACATACTGTATATTATCACTCATAAGGAATATATCAACCTTGAGAAAGAATAGACGATTTATATTAATACAGAAACTATTAATGCTATCTTTACTTAACATAAGCTTGATAATAACGAAATTAATGAAATTATCAAATAGGATAACACATAATTATTGTGACTATATATAATATACAGTATAACACTACCATTGGTTTAATTATATAAGCAATCAAGTATATCAAAGTCAAATTATGCTATATTCCTAGAAATCCACATATACCAATAAGAAAAGGCTATATAGTAATTTGTTTTTTATTAGCACAAGATTTGAATAATGTTTTAAAACAATATATATTTATTTATAAATATAAACTTATCTGGAGTGCTAAATAATGTTTTAAACAAAAACAAAGCTATTCTTAAAAAAGACAAGATCATATTAGCTAGAGTGCTAGGGAGCACTTTGAAAAAGAAATGGTACAAGCTTAAGAATTAGTTTATATAGAAAATAGTGAAGATAACTAAGAAAAAGTTTATTTTAAAACAACATATGTTAAACTTTACTCAAGACAATTGGATCAAACTAATATCAGAAGCAATACTAGGACCAATTAATATACAATATCTAAGGAAGAAGCAAAAACAGAAAGAAATTCTAAGAAAAAAATAGATCTAGAAAGAAGAAATAAAAGAAAAAGATGTAATTCCCAAGATAACAAATATATTATTAAACCAAAAAAAACTTTCAAATGCATTGTACAGATAGTAATAGGAAATCAATCAAATATTGTTATAAAAAAAATTGACATTGTTAAAGATTAAAGAAGTCAGACAAAGTTCAGAATTTTTATCATGGCTATGTGACCAACAATCATAACATGATCAAAGCTTATATGAAACAATCAATCACTGATCAGCCTACTATAATTTTTGGTAGTGACTGTGAAATCCGAATTGGAACAGATCATTATTACTCTTCTTCCTCTTCCTCTCTCCCTGATTTTTTTTTTTATGAATGATAGCCTTGACTATATATATCCTATAACTTACAGAAAAATAAAGAATAAAAATAAATAAATAAATAAATAAAAAAAAAGAAAAAAAAAAAAAAGAGGAAAAAGAAAAAGAAGAGAAAAAATATAATGACTATGATTGACAAAATATTTGAGGAACCAATTTATGATGAACCATCGGTATGAGAGAATAATTCTAATGATACTCTGATAAATACCATCCTCTTAGAATTGATCAAAGCTTTAACGAAAGCTTTCCTTGGTGCTGTTGCTGATGCTCAAGGAGAGTGAGAGATGAATTGGATCCATGTCCAGAATTATTACAGTGAAGAATTATAGGATCCTTTTGAATGGCTCGAGTTATTTGACTGAGTTGCAGAAGCAAATAACTGGTCTGACAAGTGAAAAATCAAGATTGCATCTGGTTACCTTGCAGGAATGGCTGCAGATTGGTACTACGACAACAAAGATAATTTGAATTATTGGAATAGTAAAGAACATGTCAAAAAAAGTTTCATACTAGCATTTTTAAAGTACTTTACTACAGTAGAATAGAAATACCAATGGCAAGTTGAGCTGAATTTGTTGGTACAAAATGAAGATAAGATAGGAACTTATGTATACAAATTCAAAAAACTGATCAAAAGGATTGATCTGGAAAAAGAGTTTCCGCAAGCATACATTTTATACATGTTTATCGGAGGTCTAAAGAGGAAGATTGCATCCCTTATATCTATTGTTGCCTCAAAATCCTGGATAAAGTTATTACTATAGTCAAATGAATTGAGACTGGAAAGAATTATGAAAAGACAACACCTGAGAAACTCACTGATCGAACCTTCATGCTTGAAGAAAATATTCCCGAACTTACCCAGCAGATACAAAATATAGTAGCAAACTATATTAGATTTACAGTTCTACTTACCGATAAACTGAAGACTTGACCCCAACCTATTTTAAGTGACATTACCTACTTCAAATGTGAAGAAAAAGGGCACTATGCTAAAGATTGCCTAATTGAGAGATCAACATCAAATTCTGTTACGAGAAGGACTTACCAACCCACCCAGATATTATGGAATGAGGAATCTAATTTTGACGAATTTGTGAATGAAGACCTCAATGATTATGATAGATATATTGCCAAGAGATTCCAACTGTACCATCGAGGAGAGTGAAGATGTATGTAACCTAATTCCAAATCTATCATGGAAGAAAATCTTAGAACCACTACAAGAGGAAAAGAGAATGCACCAGCTAAGAAAAATGAAATGGAAACTCACGTACCTGCTAAGGAATCTGCTGATGAATGATCATCCCAAGCCTCAAAGAAAAAAAGAGTCCCCTTTGTAATTGAGTCTGCCTCTGTTTATAATATTATAGATGAACTTCTGGTAAAAACTGCAACTGTAACCCTAGGGCAGCTGTTATAATACCCCAACAGAAGAGAAATCTAACTAAAGCATTGAGATAATCCATGATTGTAGAGGAAACTAACTATATGGATACAAACAAAAAAAAAATAATGGCCATGTGATGCTAGGTGAGGATTAAGAATAATCCTATTGTTGCCATTGTAAATACCGGCGTCGCGATAAGTTTCATCACAAAAAGTTAATGTATAAGCTCGACTTACGTATCGAGGAGAAGTTGACATCCACTGTAGTAACAGTGACAGGAACAAAAACGCAAACTTTAAAAAATATTAAAAGCTCAAAGATCATTATTCGTGATGTATTAATCCTGTGTCCACTGCAAGTAATCGACTCGAAGGATGAAATTCTCCTCTTAAAAAACAATTGTTCGAAAGGACCAAAGTCAAAATCTACTATGATGAACAGAAAATGATTATGAGATATCAAGGGAAGACTGTCGAAGTACCGATCTCTAATGATGGAACTCAGAAGTTACAACCTGAGGAAAGCTGTAATGAAGATTCAGGCCACAAGAAAGAATTATTTTACCAACTATATGAGAACGAGAACATTGATGACACTGAAGGATACTATATTAAAAACTCAAATAATACTGAGTCAATGACAATACCTATTTACGAAGAATTCGATCCACCATATATTTGTCACAAGTGGAAGAATTACCAATGACCAACGAGGTTTTAAAGAAACCTATTATCGAATAAGAAATAGCTAATATGGAAATTAGTAATAAAATAGATGAAGAATGGCATGATGAGGCCAAACAAATGTTGACGAGGAATCAGACCATTTTCGTGCAAGGAATGGAAGAATTAGGGCACACTAATATTGCATGCCATATTATAGATACTGGAGAAGCTGCGCTGATTAAACAGCATGCTTACCGAGCTGCATCAAGTGTCTGAAATTTTATTAAGACAAAAATTGATTAACTAAGAGAATGAGAACTTATCTGAGAATCACGAAGCCATGGGTGTCGCCAATTGTAATCATATCAAAGAAAGGAGAGAAATTACGATTATGTGTGGATTATCAAAAATTGAATGCAATTACAAAGAAAGATGCTTACCTGTTGTTAAATATTAATAATTTGCTAGAAACCTTTCTATGGTCAATGGTTTAGCACTCTCAATTTAATGAACAGATACTGGCAGGTTGCTGTCAAAGAAAAAGATAAGGAAAAAATCACCTTTATTACCTCGTATGGGATATATAAATTTAACGTAATACCATTTGGATATGTAACGCACCTGCTACATTTCAACAATTGATGGATAAAGTCTTATATGATTATGTGGGATGAACGGTTATAGTATACTTAGATAATATTATCATTTTTTCTGGGATGTTCAAGAAGCATCTAAGACATATAGAGTTAGTATTTGAAAAGATTGCTGATATAGGACTAAAGTTAAACTTCAAGAAGTGTACCTTTTTTCATCCTGATATTCATTTTCTAGGTCATGTTATCAGAATAAAAGGAATTCACCTGGATGAAACTAAAGTAGATAAAATCAAAAACTTTTCCATTTCAAAAAATTTGAAACAACTATGAGGATTTATCAGTCTTTTGTCATACTACCTCCGATTCATTAAAGAATTTGTGACAATCGCCTGACCATTACAGCATTTATTAAAAAAGAATATCAAGTATAAGTGGAAGAGACCATAGGAAAAAACTTTCAAGACTTTAAAATAATATCTGATTACAGCTCCAATCCTACGGTACCCTGATTTTGATAAAATGCTTTTTGTTCATGTTGATGCTTCAAGTACAGGACTTGGTACCATTTTGGCAAAAAAAGATGAAAAAGAAAAGGAATATATAGTTTTGTATGCAAGTAGAGGACTCATGCAATCAAAAAATAATTACTCTACCACTGAGCTCGAATGTTTGACCATACTCTGAGCAGTAGAACACTTTTATTATTATTATGGCTTGAACCCTTTCATTGTCATTGCTGACCATACTGCCTTACAATAGCTTAAGATCTCGAAACTTATAAGAAGACAAATGAGATGGATATTATATATACAACCATATAATTTTACTATTAAGCACAAGAGTGGATGAAACCATAATAATGCCAACAAGTTATCTCGAATCTAAAAAAAAAAAAAAAAAAAAAAAAAAAAGAAACTAGGAAAAAGAAAGATGAGAAAAGTTAAAAAAAAAAATAAAATGAGATAACCTACCTCCAGTAAATCTAATGAACAGAATCCAGCCCAGGTTCTGGTGTCCTGGCACCTGACAAAAAATAATAATAATATAGACCCCACTTATTATAACCATTTAAAAGTATACTTGCAGATGCGACGGTTACCTATGATCCTAAATATGAAACAGAAAAAGAAATTACAAAAGAAAAGTGAGTTTTTCAAGTATAAAGATATTATTTTAATAAAAAGGACAGGAAGAAATGAAATCACCTTTTGCATATTATCTAGAGACATAAGTTGAAGCTGATTCTTTTTATAATGTATCAATACCCATTGGAAGGGCATTTTAATAAGAACATCATGTTCGAAAAGCTATGAAATACTTATTTTTGATTGCAAATATATAGTGATATTAGAAGATATATTAGTAGTTGTGATCAGTGTCAGTGTAGAGTGAAAAAATACTTACCAGGTCCACTATATCCGATCCTTATGAGTACTCCATTCTATCAAATTGGTATAGATTTTGTAGGTCTGTTACCCTGCACCCTGAGGCTTAAACGATACATACTTGTTACCATAGACTATATAATGAAATGGTTAGAAGCCATTGCCATGAGCAAAGCTGACACAAATATAGTTGCAGACTTCCTGTATAGAGAAATAGTGTGTGAACATGGATGCCCCCAGTATATAACCTCTGATGAGGCACCCATTTTCAAAATAGTGTTATAGCAACATTAATGAATAAGTTCGATATGACCCACTGATTTTTGATACTATACTATCCACAGATGAATGATTTAGTAGAGAGATTTAACTATACCCTTTGCGAAGCTATTGCTAAACTAATGGAGAAGATAGTTGATTAGGATTTGCTCATTTTATCCATATTGTTTGCTATAGGACTGTGAAAAATCAAACAACCAAGATGACACCATTTTACCTTGTATATAGATGAGAAGCATGACAACTCATCCATCCTAGTAGTATGAAGGAATTACTAGATGGAACTATTATCCAATGAGCCTATGATATGATAGAGTACTTACTACTGTTCCGTGATGCCGCAATTCAGAATATTCAATAGTCACAAGAGAAACAAAAGACTTACCATGACTTATGACATACTAAAACTATTAACTTTAATATAAAAGACAAGATACTAATATATAAGGCTGCCATGGAATACTCTAGAAGTAATAAATTGATTCAAATGGCTTGGACTATTTTACAGACATGACTGCCTCCCAAAGAATGTCTATAAGCTTTAAACAATCAATGGTAAGATTTTAGTTACTCCTATCAATACGCAGCTATTAAAGAAGTACCACAAATGAGTTATTTAAGTGTTTATGCATGATATGCATAAACTGAGTGCCGGGAAATGTTAAAGGTCAAAGAAGTCAGACAAAGTTCAGAATTTTCATTGTGATTATTTGACCGATGATCGTAACATGACCAAAGATTACATGAAACAATCAATTGCTGATCAGCCTGCTACAATATGATAAGTTTAAAAGTTCCTATTTTGAAAATAAAAGTAATCAAGATCTCTTTTATTAGATCCTAAATAATTTTAAATAACTAAATAATAGAATAAACCTAATTGAAGAAAAAACAGGTAGTCAGAATAGGGTAAGAAAAAATGATGAAATAATTGCTTTTGAAATTAATATTAATCCAATTAATATATACCAGAAGAAAGTTTAATTCACAAAAAGAATCAAACTTATTTTGAAGAAAAGGTACAATTTCAAAAAAAACAGTAAATATAAACACAACTTCTTCTTATATAATATATAATACTTTTTTTTTTAGAGGCAAAGTTGGGTGGACGAGTAGTTATTGGGCATCCCTTCATTCCTTTCCCTATTTTATTTTTTTGTAAATATTTTCAACCTTCCCTCTCCATTTTAATTTTTTCTTTTAATACTGACTAGTTGCAAGACTAGTAAAGAAACCTTCAATATCAGATGGTGTTGAAACTTTTGTGCAAGTCCTGGCATGTTAGGCCTACAGTAGGTGACAACAAGCTGATTGATGGGTGCATTAATGTACTCTAGATAATGTCAATTTCTGAATTTGGGGATAGATAAGCAATATACAATTTGTGTATCTCACTAATCCCTCTCTTTGTTTTTAAAAGAGAAGTATTTACACTAAGTGGTCATGTATTTTCCTTATCCTGGTTAGGTTAGACATAAATCAAGTCATAAAAATAGATAGCTTCCTATTCTATTTCTCTCTAGTGATCTGTAAATCCTTAAACAATATGGGAAAGTATTTATCCTGATTGTTGCTAAATATGATTTTTTCTTAATAAAGTATTAGAGAAGGTGTAGGATAAGTCAGTTTTAAAATAAATAAAAATAATACTTTTTTTTTTTTAAAAAAAAATGCTGGCTCAGCCTTGTTTATTTATATATATGTAGTGATATTATATAGAGAAACTATTCTAGAATATACTATCTGTTTTCTACCAAACAAAACTCAATAGAGATTTTCCTTTTTTAGGGTACTCACCTTGCAGCTTGTTGTCACCCCTTATATAGGGGCTAACTTGCCAAGGCTGAGCTAGTGCTAAAATAAATTTCAAAAATAAAGGAGTTGTCTATAATGTTCATAAGCCATTGATTCATGAAATCATTGCTATGATCTTTATTAATAATATATCTGTACATTCATATAAGGTAGCTGTCTTGGCTTCAGCTGCTTTTATATTACTCTTTGTATACAGATAGACAATATATATACTAACAAGTACTTATACATCTGCTTATATTAGTAACCTATATATATGTATAGCTTCTATATATTTACTAACTATGTATAAGCATTATCTCATTGAAAAACTATGTGATTTCTTCTTATTTATTTCCAGACCATTGTTATTAAGAGTAGTCTGGTTATCAGGCTATCAAATTTTCTTTATCCTGGACTTGGATTTTAGTCCTTCGGAGTGGTCAGTGGATTTCTTCTCATGCCAAGATCTCCCAATTGTTAAGTCTATAAGTCAAGGCATAGCCACATACTTGAAGTCTTGAAATTAGATAAGATCTTTAGTCTGCCTTCCTCAGTGGCATGCAACTGGTTTAGGAATCTATTCTTCTTGTTACTAGCAGGTGGTAACGAGGTCCTATCAAGAATAATCATACTTGATTTCGAATAGTAACCTGATCACAATCTTTGTATAGACTATCTTGTATTATGAAGATCTTGATTTTTGACGAGAACCAATAAAACTACCAATCATCTTGATCTGCACCAGCTATATTCAGAAATATTGGTTATATATGGTTAGGCTAATGAATGATATGCCAGATTCTATCTACTTGCAGACAGGGGAATCACATTAGTCTCCTGAAGAATTTGAACCTGCATCTTGTGATCTGACCTACAGAGTGCTAACCACTGCACTACAGATCCGTAGGTTCTATATAATATATAATACATTATTAAATGACTTTATAAGTATATTAAAAAAGAATACTATTAATAAAATTAAAAAATATATATGCTATATAACAAATATAGTATACTATAAATAACTCTATACTAACTAATAACATTTCAATTAAAACATACAATGTCAAAGAGATTAATACTAGTTGTATCAACAAAAGCTATATAAACTCTTATAAGAACTTAATATAGTTATCCTAGGAATATGGGAAATCAAGCTAACAAATAAAACAGTGGAATTTGTTTTTACTTTATAACAAATACACAAGTTTTTTACAGTAGCAATAATGAAAAATTCAGAAGATCTGAAGTGGAACTTTTCATCAATAAAAACATTGAAAAAAAGCTAGAATCTATAGAAAAAATAAAAGGCTATATATTAGGAGCCAACTTTTTATTAACAAGATGTAAGCTTTATATCTATCAAGTATATCTACCATAAAAAAAACTATAAGTAAATGGCTGCAATAACTACTTCAAAATAAATCTTAAACAAGTAGAGAAATCACTTTAAGCTTATAATTATAAAAAATTTCAATATAGTCATCAATTTAATAGCAGATCAGTTATTCTCTAATAAAATAATATCTAGATATAGAAAAGCTAAAATAGGTCTTTTTAACTTTCTAAAAGACTGGAACTATATAAATGTCCAGAACTCCTAGGAAGAAGAAAGTGTTACATTTATAAGGATGAGCAACATATCATACAATAGAATTGATTATATCTGGTTATTACCAGAAATCAGTCTAAACAACATATATAACTTTAAAAATATTTTAGTAAAAATATTATTAGATGGTGATTATACTTTATTGTTGATAAATATGATAATAAACAATTTACTTAAGAATCATGCTCAAGAGCAATATAGATCAAAAGGCAAGAAAATATTTGATTCAATAAATTTCACAGCTAAACAATAGAATAAATTCAAATCCTGGATAGAAAATAAGTTTTTAGAGATGGATTTTCAAACTTATGGATCAAGAGTAATAAATAATTCTCAAGAACTTGACAAGACCTAATATAATTTTAAGTCAATAATTATCAAGAGTGCATACAAGCATTCTAAAAAAAAAAGAATCTACTCTACTCCTAATATAAGAAAAGAAGTAAAACTTGGATTCACAATTTCAAAGAAAAACTTTGAAATCTATAGGGAAATTAATAAAATTTACTTTCTTCTAAAAAAATTACAAGCCAACTAGAATGTGAAAATTCTAAAGGATATAGAAAAAACTATTCAAAAATTAAGAAGTCTTGATAAATCCATCAATAAAGAAAAGCTTCTCCCCAGTTATGAGAAAAAATTTCAAAGCTATTATCAAAAGTCGCTAAAATAGAGCATATCCTTAGAATTATATACAAAAAGAAAGGAAGTCTCCATATCAGAAATCAAGCCTTAGAAAACAGGTATAAAGATTTCAAATTTAATTAAAAATAGATACTGAACTTAATCTTGAACCATAAAAGATCCAGAATCATACTAAACTGGGTATTAATTAAGAATTAGAAAGAAATAAAATATATAACTACTGATCCTTAAACTATTAAATAAAGAAATATCAATTTTGAAAGTCTAGATTCCTCTTGAAAAAAAGAATACCAATCTAAAGAGTGGATCAATCAAACATTATATTTATTAATAATAGAGAAAATCAAAATAGAGGAACTCAAAATTACTTTGTAATACTTCCCAAACAAAAAGGTATTATGTATCAGGTCTTATACTTACTGTTTAACAAAGTTTTAAGTATTGGATAAATATTTAAGAAATGGAAAAGTAATAATACAGTATCTATATTATCCCTAAACTCAAGCTATGAAGATGTTAACTAAGCAATATAAAATCTATTATTTTCCTTGAAACTACTCAAAAAAAAATTTTTTTTTTTTTAAAGTATAACAGACCTACTTTATTAATTTTAGTGCAGTATATATTACTTGAATTAAAGCTAACTAACTATTAACTCTTTTTCTTTATATTATTTCTACACTAATCTGTTAAAAAACTAATTGACTTTGGAGAAGTCCTTTATGACTTGTTGCTCCTGACTAGAAACTAATATGCCTAGGCTCTGTTAGTACTAATGTGAAGAATATGAAAAATGTTATATGTTCCCTTTAAGATGTTACCTATTATGTCCTGTGTATTGGCTTGCTGTGACTCATTTGTTGTTATTTTTTCTTTGTTAAGTGTTCGCAGTTATTTTCTTTTCTCTTTTCTTTTGATGAATGTTTTGTTTATTTTCTGTTCTTTTTTCCATTGTAGCATCCTTCTATATCTATCAAGTCAAATGTTGAAGATAAGGGATCTAGTGTATTGTATAATGCTTTTGAGAATATCAGATAGCTTGTCACATCCCACTGTTTTTATGATTAGGTTATTTAGAGTTTTGCTGATTCCTCCTCTGAAGATTAGTGTATTTAGATTTTAAGTGCTAAGCTCAACATTGCTGATTGTTATTTGGTGAGATTTTTCATTTTTCCTGTAATGCAATTATTTGTATATATTTTTGTTTATCTTCTCATAAATGTTGATGTTATAATAAGAACAGATGAATGGATTATCATTGTGTTCTATCTCATTGCAGCTATGTCAACTACTTATTTTATATATTTCAGGATATCTTTTGTAGAGTTTGTCTATTGTTGGGAGCTCTTGGTTCCATAGTTTGATAGAAAAGTTGTGTTATTGAGAGTCTCACTTGTCAGTTTGTGGGTTGATGAGTTTTGTTGGTTAGAGAATTATGAAGCTGGTTTTTAAGTCTACTCCTTTGTGATTGGATCGAAAAGTGGACATATTTCTATAGAGGTGTTTTCAGTTGATTTTGAGGTGCGCTTGATGAATTCTGTGGTTTTTATTTACTTAGAAATAATGTATATATATAATAATTTTATACATGATAAATGTATTATATACTATATATACTAACTAGCCCATTAAGGAAAACCACATTATGCTCTCCCAATTTTTCCCAGAACACCTTTATAGAATAATCTAGTTATCAGACTGTTGCATTGCTCTAACCTGTTTCCAGATTTAGGACTTCAGCATGGTTCACGAATTCCTCCTCCCATCAAGATCTCCTGATGATAAGTCACAGCAACTGACTATGTTTTTAAGCATCCCACTGGTACAATGTTTATTCTATTCAGAACTTTATCCTTTCTGACTTATGACAACTTCTTGCAGTCAATAATATTATTAAGGTACTTGGTACCAATCCAGTTTTCATTCCGGTTAACTGGGAGATCAGCCCCATTTTTTTTCATCTTATCAGAATACTGATAAGATACTGATTATCTTATAACACCTGTAGATAATGATGGGTCCCTAAAGTATTTAGTATATAAAATTTCACAGATCACTTATGTCCCTTTTTAAGGAACAAAATTTATAGCTCTTTACTTTAATAGGGACAAAAGTCAGGAAATACTATAAATTAATGATTTAGATAATGGAGAACAATTTTGGATAGTTTCTTTATAGTTATTAATTTAAAAATTTTAATGTTTTCTAGTGAAGGACATTTGACTTTTGTCACTGCCTTCCCCTTTAGGGACCCATCTTTATCTATAAACCAGCCTGATTCAGTAAAGATCAATTATAAGTGAAACCATGTAATGATGGATTCTTTCATTTTAATTATTGGTAAGATAATCAGGTCTATGCCCGATGACATTTTATTGTTACCCAATGGAGTACTGACTTTATTGTGATGTGATATTTTCACTTAGTTCCCATATGATATTGAACTTTGGATCTTGTAATTGTGACCTGGGAGTACTACCACTGTATTATGGATTCATGGGTTACTCAGAAATGTTTTATCAAGATTCTTACCAATTGTTTATAAATAATATATAAGCAACACAAAATCCTTAAAGATCCAAATTTTGCTGGTCTATTAGAAAAAAGCATAATAGAACCTATTCATCTATTAAATAGTATTTGTGAAGAAGTTAAAGAAAAGAAAAAAGAACTATGAATTCTTTTTTTTTTTTTTTTTATAAACATGCAACATTGCCTATTTTATTGAGTTTATATACAATTACATGTTACTTTGTCAAATAAAAATTATATTACAGACATTTTTCCCATGTGTCTAATGTACATGGTTACAGTAAAATCAATTGTTACCTAGTCTAATGGGTACCTGCTGCCATCGGTGGCAGGGCTCCACCTTTGAACCCTTGTGGCATGTTGTTCCTATTAGAAACTAATGTGCCTAGGTGCTGTTAGCATGTTCCTTGTAAATTTCGAAGATGTTGTGGATTCTGCGAAGGATATTGGGTATAAGTTTTATAGAGTATACATCCATTTTGTTGGGTGTCAGGTCTTTGAGTTTTGTTTGAAAAGAAATTGTTCGTGGTTCTCTCTATTTTTTCCTGCTGGCATTCCTTAACTTTTTTCTCAATGGTGTAGACACTTACACCTATTGATCTAGATATTATATATCCAAAATCTGATAGTGTTGCGGATACTATTGACCGTCTCTGCTATTTTGTTGGATTTAATATATTTGCCGATGATCTTTAGGATGGTTTTACTGATATCTTCCATGATGATTCTGTTTCACATATTATTTACTACTATGTTTGATGTGAGTTCCTGTCTGATGTTGCGAATGATGTTGTTGTCAATTCTTGCTGTT
The DNA here is from genome assembly GCA_910592055.1 of Acaulospora colombiana. Classification (NCBI taxonomy): domain Eukaryota; kingdom Fungi; phylum Glomeromycota; class Glomeromycetes; order Diversisporales; family Acaulosporaceae; genus Acaulospora; species Acaulospora colombiana. The sequence goes on from CAJVPT010000135.1 coordinate 23,584, forward strand.
ATTTCTTGGTATACGGAGTTCAATGTGACTTGTTCAATGTCATTGCTGTGAAATGAGCATCTGAATGGGTGAATATTGTCTTCTGTATATGGACATACGAAGCATGTATCTGACTTGTAGATGTTGGGGCTTCTAATATGAAGTTTGTCTATTGTGGGGAGCTCCTTGTTCCATAGTTTGAGTACGAAACTCCTTTGTGTGTGGTCCCATGAGTCTGTTATATTGAGGTTGATGGCCGACGGGTGAAGTCTCTGCACTGTTTCCTGCCAGTTTATGTCTTTTGCCTGTTGTTCAGTTAAGTCTTTGTTTTTGTTGAGTATGATCCATTGATATGTTAACTGTGTTTGCCTAATTTGTTTGAGGGCCTTTCGGATAGTTGTGGTGATTTCTGTTTGGTCTTTGTAATGGAAAGTGAGGATGCGATCACTGAGAGTAGCATCAGTTAGCTGTCCTTGGGGACTGGTCGCTTTGTTGTTGTTGTGGTACTTTGCCAGTCTATCAGCTTCAAGGAAGGGATGAGTGGTAGTGTGGTTCTGTTTATCTGTTTTGAGCCAGGTAATGGGAGTTTTGTAGTGTGTTGCTATAATGCTGAGGTTGCTAATGAGCCTTAGTTCCTTGATCTTTTTAATATTGTTTTTACTGTATGCATTGTATTCTCCTATTAGGGGAAGTGAATCAGTTTTGATAGTGAGGGATCTTTTCGGTCCACTTATAACTATTGCTATTATTGCAGTCAGGATCTCTGCTCTGAGTGCTGATAGTTGTTCTTCTAGTTGTAGTCCGATTGTAGCTATACTTGCATAATTGTTGCTGATATTAATACCTATTCTATATGTGTTGGAGTTGTTTTCAATATTATATGCTCCATCTGTGTAGATGTGGAGATTGCTAATATTCTTGACTTTGTGATATATTAAGGTAAGTTCTTGTTTGATTGAGAGGTTAAAGTTGATGGTATAGAAGAGATCTTGTACTATATATGGGGTGCTATCAATTTCTAGTCCATCAAAGACTAAGTTGGGCTCTGTCAAGAAATGTTTGATACTATCTGATGATGTTTATATTTTTTCTTTAATGTAGAGTCAAGTGAGCTACGTGATTTTGTGGTATTAATCATGGGAACCTTGAAGGCTCTGGTTTTTGGTGCTTCTATACAACAGATTTCACCTTTATTGTCAGTGGCGTTGGAGATGTCATAGCTGGTGCAGACATTAACAGGAGAGTTGTTTGTCATAGTGTAGTGCCTGATTTTGATAGTATTGGATTTTTCATTAATGCATTTGCCTAGAACTTGTTGGTGTCTGAAATGTGTGATGTACCAGGAGTGTTGTGTTTATCCTGAATTGATTGGTTCGATTTGAATGAATGGGTTGGAGAATGGAGGAGCAGGTATACTTTGGAGATAAAGTGTTATCTGTTGTTGGAGATATGGGAACCATGCTGGTTCTTTTTTCTTAGTTATTTTGTTGTGTAGAGTCTCGACCTGTTGTCATATTAGTGGTTTAGTCATATACGAGCTAATTAATTATTCGATCCAGAAGAGCTGGTGGGTCTTGAGAGCTGCTCTGTGTTTTAAGTACCAATCTTGTTCAATAAAGTCTTCAATGGGATGTAAGTTCTGGTGGTTGTTGTTTACTGTAGTGAATCTGGTGATATTAATATTGTGTCTCTGGATATTCTGTAAGCAGTCTTGTAAAAAGTTGGCCTTGTTTTTGAAGATGTATGGACAGGTATTAAGGATGTTCTTTTTCTGCCATGTGAGCCATTGAAGCTCATGGGTGCTGCTATATATGATATCGTTGACAATGTTCAGATTAAAAAACAATTGTTGAATGTCACTAGCATGTTTTTGCAGCTGTCTTGTTTGTATTTCCATGATGCTGTATTGATTGTTAAGGTGGATCATTGTGTTGTGTGCCGAATGGACCAGGCTAACCCGTTGTCTAAAGCTATGCCTAATTTTCCTATCAATTTTGTTACATTCTCCTTGTGTGAGGATTAGGTCTTATAGGAGATATTCTATAGTAAGGAATATTACATGGTTTGTGATGTATCAATGCATTTTGTCTGTGATTTGTTTCCTAGTGAGTATTTTGCAGAAGGTGATTATCTTGGACATGATCAACTTTTGTTGGTGTTTCTTGCCAGCTTTGGCTTCATGCCATATACCTAGGACTCTGATGGCTGTTGTTGAGTCTGCTAGTGTTATTTCAAAGTTGTTGACATGGATGTTGTTTTGAGGTGCGTTAAGTATCACAATTCTGATTTGTGTGGATTGACTGTGATATCGTTTAAGTTGTAAAAGGAGGTGCTGACATTAATGATGTCCAGAAGATCCTTTCTATTCTGAGTGATGAAGGTAGTATCGTCCATGTATTGAATTCTTTTTCAAGACACTGCTAAGGTATATGATACAATACCTTTCTTCATGCTTAAAAAAACTATAGATCAAATTTAAAATTTAATAACTATCAAGAAGATTATAATAGATCTTTTCAAAGATAGAAGTTATAATATTATTCTTTTCAATAAACTTTCTAACTCAATAGTTATAGGAGATGATAAATTAAGAAAAAATAATCTTTCTACTGTTATAAAGAATTTTCTATGGCCCATTGTTATATAAAATCAAAAATAACACTAAACTGAATTATACCTTAGAAAAAGAATAGTTACTCAATTTTCATAAACCTGAGAAAAAGATTAAGCTCTCTCTAAGGTAGACAATAATTGCTTATATGGATAATATAACCTGGATTGCCAAATTAAAAAAAGACTTAAAAAGTATTTTGAAAGAAGCAATAAAGCTCGATATAGTAAATAATTCACAAATTATTATAACAAAATCAATTCTCCTTACCATTAATCAAATCTTTAAGACCCTGTGATAGTTTAAGTTAAAACAGAGAATATTGTAGTTCATAAGATTAGCAAAAATGATTAGGTCAAATTTCTTGATATTTTATTAAGAACAAAACAGAAGAATCAGGATATGATTAGTTTAATAAAATCAAAAGTCAGGATAGTAGTTCAGGAAAAAATAAAAAGTTGATAGAAAAACATGCTCTATATATTATCAATAGAGTCTTAATTTCAAGAATAAAATATAGAATATAATATATATACCTGAATAAAAAGATATATGATGACCTAACACTATATTCAGAAAGGTTTTCAAGAACAAAGCTTTAATCTATAAAACAATTCTGAATAGTTGCATCTATAACAAAGAAATATATAATCTTAAAAGTATTTGAAAAATACAGTTAAAAAGCCATATATTAGTATTATTCTGCCAATTTAACAACAGTAAGGCCTCTGGCATGGCCACTATAATTCAATTGAAATAAAGTCAAATCAAATGCTAGAAATCTAAAAACATATTTGATAATCTTATAAACTTACATAAGCTAATAAAGAGCAATCTAACAGTTGCAATATTGATCCTGGTCAAAGACTTATAGATTACCTTTTAAAGTTGGAGATGAAAAAAAATCTTTAATTATTAGATAGATATCCTATCTATCAAGTCAATCCTATAAAAAAATAGAAAATATGATAAAGCTATTTCATTGCTAAGTAAGCTTAAAATTATGTTTCTAGATCAAATTATTAATATAACTAAAATAATACTCAAGAAATAAAAAGCAATCCAGATTCTCTTTACAAGTACAAAAAACCAGTCTTCTTTTAATACAAAAAAAAATCAATGAAAAAGTAACAAAGAATCAAGATTATTTAAAAAAATCATTATATAGACTAAACTGAACAGACTACAATATGCAAACTAAAATATTTTTAGTATATCCATGTAAAAAAAATATATATTGAACAGTTTACTTTAGTTTTTTTACTAATATATTAGGAAAGATACCATTTTAAAACAATAAAATCCAGTTTATTTTATATCAGTTATTATATGATTCTACTAAAAACTATAAACTATTTCAATTATATAGACCATCTCTAGCATTAGAAATAGTTTTATCATAAATCTATCTTCTTTTATAACTAAATAGATATAAAAATCTAAGAAAAAAAAAACAAGTCCTCCTGTCAGGCAATTCTATAACCCAGCAAATAATTACAAGTTAACAAATATTAATTTCATATATTTTCAGACCTATAAAAGTGAAAATCCAGGTAGAAAACTGGGAAGCTATACTAAAAAAACAAGTTATCTAATTAGATAAACATATAGAAGAACTTATAGATATCCTACAATACAATAAAAGAAGTATGATTAATCAGTTCCTTTTTATACAGATGGCTTCTATAAAAATAGACAAAAAATAATGAACTTGAAATAAATTTTGCTTAGGTTTTAATAGAGGATAGCAAAGTGGAAAAACACTTATCAGCAGGAGTATTAATATGGCCATTAGCAATTAGTATAAAAATATTGACCATTTTTACTACACTATACATAGCTTCTAAAATATAGCAGTCTTACTTTTTATTGATTGTAATATTGTAGTTAAGATAATAATGGGTCCTTAAAGTATTTAGCATATAAAATTTCACAGATCACTTATGTCCTTTTTTGAGGGACAAAATTCATAGCTCTTCACTTTAATAGTGACAAAAGTTAGGAAATACTATAAATCAATAATTTAAATAATGGAAAACAATTGTGGGTAGTTTTTTTACAGTTATTAATTTAAAAATTTTAATATTTCCTAGTGAGGGACATTTAACTTATATCCCTGCCTCCTCCTTTAGGGACCCATCTTTAAGTTAAGATATAAAAGTCTATCAATTCATAAATAAAGATATCAATAAGAAGATAGATAAAAACTATTAATTGGCCAATATAGAGTAACATCAAAGGTCTAGTAAAAAAGAAAAATTTTGCCTTGAAAATTATAAAGGTCAAGGCTCATGGAATCAACAAGTTTAAGTAAATCTATTTACTAAACAAGCTAGATACAAAAATCTGATAATCTGAAATCAACTATCAGAATTATAAAAAGTCCTTACAATAGTTAGAGAAAATATATGGCAGAAAGCAAAAGAGAAAATCAATTATTATATCTGTAAAGAAATTAAAGATAAAAAAAAAGTTCACTCTATAACTGATAATTGGACAAGTACAGTAGATGACTATACAAGATCTAGCAATTTGATAGAAGCCTTTTTAATATCATTTGTGAATAAATAAAATAAAATAAAACTACTTTCTTGAAGAATTATCTCAAAGCACAACTCAAAATTTCTTCAGTATCCATACAAAGTATAATTAATAAGCTTTGTTGTAAAATGAGGAAAAACTTCAAGAAGAATATCTGAAACAATCGCTATACTAAAGTAATAGATTAAAAAAAGAAGCAGAATATTATTGAAAAAGATAAAAGATCTAAAAGTCCTGAGTATAGCTCTAACATATAGACTATACAAGAGTAGAAAGAATCTTCAATATCTTTAGAAAACTTGGAGGAGAAAGTTTTTTTTTAAAAAAAAAGAAAGAAGTATACAGAAATTATTAAGGATTGGATTTATTATGGAGCTAAATGGTTTGGTTTTTAACTGTAAACAAGATTTAGAATGATCTATAGTATTAAAGGTCAAAAAAGTCAAACCAATTTCAGAATTTTTACTGTGGTCACATGATAAACGATTATAATATGACTGAAGCTTATATAAAACAATCAATTGTTAATTATTACTATACTTCTTACAAGATAGAAGAATGTGCAATCAATCTATTTATATTAAAAATGTAAAAAGCTATAAGCTGAGGTAATAGAAAATTGGTTGAACACAAAGTAATTTATATATAACATAATACTAGAATAACTATAGTAATTATGTAATAATCCTATATGTAAAAATGTATAATTATAACTTCTTCCAATAATATAATAAAATGATAAATCTTAAGATAAGTCTTTTGGATAGATTGTTATAACAGAAAAATGATAAGTAGTTTTAGGAAAAACTACCTTGAGACTTATCTAAATCTTTTTATACCTCTGCCTTGATTTTTGTATATATAATAGAAGGATAAACTCTTTTATTTATAGGTTATACAAGTTTTTGATTATTAATAACAGATTCATTGATTAGTCTGCTACAATAGTTATGACCTATAGATAAATATGGGTCCCTAAAGAGAGAGGCAGGAACAAAAGTCAAATGTCCCTTACTAGGAAACATTAAAATTTTTTAATTAATAACTATAAAAAAACTATCCATAATTGTTCTCCTTTATCCAAATTATTGATTTATAGTATTTTCTGACTTTTGTCCCTATTAAAGTAAAGAGTTATGAATTTTGTCTCTCAAAAAGAGACATAAGTGATCTATGAAATTTTATATGCTAAATACTTTAGAGACCCATCATTACCTATAAGTAATAATTTTATTGACTAAAAGATTTATTCAAATTAGTAAATTGGCAAAATATTATTTTCTAAGTTGTATTTAGAGAAATGGTTTTTTAATAATAGGTGAGTTAGCATATAAAAATCAAAATATCTTTTAAATATCTTTATATATATTGTTAGTTTTAATTAATAGCTATATTTCTCTTTAGTTATTATCTATAGTTTTTATCTATCATATCACTTTAGTCTTATTTTTAGATCTTGTAACATATATGATACAAAGTGTGTCTTATTGGTTCCTAGGATAGATTCAATCATTAGGGCAAAATAGTGAATTATATAGCACACATTATTTAATCTCTTTATTCAATTATCATATCTTATCTATATTTAGATAGCAGATTACCCAAGTGAGTAAATCTGGAATATTGGCCTTATTTGGCAAATCTGACTGATTTGATTACTTTGATTACCAAATAATTAATATTCAATTATGTATATTGTAGATCTTATATATCTGTCTGACACAAATGCGATTTTCCTCTCCAAAATCACATATTAATCTCTAAAATGTGACTAAGAAACTATAAGTATTTTGACCCGAAGAATATCTTTTCTTATCAGCACTAAAACGATTATCAACTTGAATTTCTCATTAAACACCGATTTTGACCTCCAGCCGTGAAATACTAATGAAGATCCCTTTCCTAAGTCACACGTCACGTGACATGAGCGCCGATCCCGTAGTCCCGGAGACACGCAATATAAACAGTTCTACAAACATTATAATTATTCTATTATTAGTATCAATTAGTGATACTAACAGAGTTTCCATAGTTAGTAATGCTCTTAGCAAACTTAGCAATCTTAGCAAACATATTATTTATAGTGATAATAGATTCTAAATATATAATAGATAACATATAGTTATAATAGTTTAATGTCAAATATTGTCATATTTAGTAGTAACTAAAACAGTATTTATAGGTGTCCAAAAACCTTGAGATGTTAGTATCAAAACATGTATCCAAATCCTCAATAGTATCTTATAAATAAAATATTTGTTCTTGTTCTCATACAATTACAAATATTCCTTTGCCTCTTTCTTGACACTTTCCCCTTTTCTTGACTCCTCTGTTAATAAAAGTATTATTGAGAGATCTTTACTTTTATTCCCCTTAGGAACTATAGCATATTCATGTTAGTGAAGGATTCTAACTCTACTGTATGTTTTCCTGCTTTAGTTCTCAGTCATCTGATTGATTTAGGAGAGGAGAAATTGAGCAGGTTGACAATATAAAGGTCAACTGTTCAAAGCAGTTGACCCAAGGTTTTACCTACTAAATTCTCTTATTCTTGATATTATATATTTTTAATAAATCTTCTAATTAAACCAAATCACCTAAAGTCTCTTTCAACGTGTTTGTATAACCTCTACTATACTTGAATTACCAACTTTAGTATACTACAACTGAGATATTCTCCCTTAACTTAAAGTGAATTAGTGCAATAGTTGTTCCATCTATTTATCTGATTTGAAGATTATTGATAGGTTGACAAATTGGTGATAACTGTAAGATTTACTACTCTATAAACTATTCTTTGGAAACAATTAGAAAGCTTTGCTCAGTATTGGAGGTATTCACTTGAGAAGTGATTCAGGAATCCAAAGTCTAGCAAAGGATTTGAATTTTGTTATATGAATAGTTTAAAAAACCACTTTATTACTAATAGTATATATGATACTTTCCACAAAACAAATCCAAACATCAATATTAATTAAATTTATCCTTCTTATATTGATAACTTTTGTTTAATTTGTTGTCCAAACCAGGAATTTTCTCCTACTTTTAAAAATTTTTGAAAATGATTTAAAGTTAAATTTGTTACTACTTCTTACACTTTTGTAATCCAATATTATTTTAATTAAACTCTTTCTACTTCTACCTTTTATTTTTGAATCTATTACTATCAAAAAACTAATTTTTACTATCTGATATATACATATCTATTCATTTAACAACATTTATTTGAAACTCTTATCTGCTATTACACAATTAAATCTCTTTACTATTGTCTTCTTGAACCATCTAATTTATCTGTTGATTGTATTCCTTGGATAGCTCACTTTTCTTGAAGTCTATTCAAAACAAACAATTATTTCAAAAACCTTTTATTTTTCAATAAACCCTTATACAGTATATTGAATCACTTTTTAACTTTTCTATCTCTATTTCTTCTTTTTTTTCTATTCTATCTACTATATCTACTTCTCTTAATAATATACATATCTATATAATAATAGTAACACCCAAGGACATCTATAATTACTTTGAACAATAACCTTTGCCCTTACACTTCAATATACTACAAATAGAACCCTTCTCTGGTAATGGAACCCAGGACTAATAATGGGTTCCTAAAGTATTTAGCATATAAAATTTTGTAGATTACTTATGTCTCCTTTTAAGAAATAAAATTTATAGCTCTTTACTTTAATGGGAACAAAAGTCTGGAAATACTATAAATCAATAATTTGAATAATAAAGAACAATTGTGTGTAGTTTTTTAATAATTATTAATTTAAAATTTTAAAGTTTCCTAGTAAGAGATATTTGACTTCTGGCATTGCCTCTTACTTTAGAGACCTATCTTTACCTAGGACTCTATCACTTGTTTGACTTATTTTGAAAAAGCTATAATTATTAATCAATAAGAAGGCAAAAAACTGATTCGTATGCTTAATGTTCACTTTTAAGATGAAGTTAAGGAATGATAGATAACATATTTTGAGGATAATAATGATAATGCTGATGTCATGAAATGAAAGGTCATTTCTGAGAAATTTAAAAAGCAGTTTTGTACCCAATAATAGATCAATAAATGGATACATAATTATGAAAAAATATAGGCAAGAACCAACCGAATCTGTGATTACTTACCATATCACTTTCAAAAACTTCTCAAAAGAATCAATATTGAAGATAATATACTGTAAGTCCTAGCCAACAACTCTGCTACAATATCAGGAGATTACTTTCCCATTTGGTTCCAATTATTTTTATGAACAATCCTAATAGTGTAACTGTTGTATATAAATTAGCAATGGCTTATCAAAATGGTTAGGACATAAACAATGATGAGAAACTATGCAATCTTGCTCCTATCTCAAAAAATTTCAAAATGGCTTCTTTGAAATCTGAAGATTCTGTGGATGCTCTTATCAAAAAGTTTGAAAAACTTCAACTGAACTTGGCTAAAAAATTGAACTTTTTTCTGCTCAAGTAGAAAAACAAGGCCACTACTTAAGACAATCTATCTTCAATCCTATAAATAGGTGTAACTTTATTCAACTTGTATATTTTAGATGCAATAAACTAGAATATCTGGCAGGAAATACATATTTGAAAAGGTTCAAGCAAACTTCTTCAGATCTAGAAAACCTTTGAATTATCTCACCATTGAGAAATCTAAGGAAAAGTTCAATAAATTTGAATGTGAGGAGGAAGTCTACATTGATCAGCACAATCAATCCTATACCACTAATAGGAGGAAGGTCAAACAAAAGCAAAAACAATCTGAATCAAATAAGAAATTAACCTATATACTAGGAAAGTCTCTAGAATTCTACCAAGGAAAATCCATGACTCTAAACCTAAAGTGATTGCAATCCCTCCTACTGCCAAACCCAAAAGGTTCAAAACCAAAGCCCAAACATCTATTGTGAACCAACTGTCCAACTATGACATCTTTAAGGATATTCTAAATCTTCCTATCAAAATTACTTTGAGATAAATGTTATAATATTTCAATCAGTTCAAAAACTTGATAAAAATTCTCAAGCAATCTAAGGTACCTGTGAAAATCAATTATCTTATTTCTAATGACCCAAGGAAAACCACAGTTGTCAGGTGCTATATTTATATCAAAGGAAATCCTGTGATGGACATTCTTGACTCTGGTGCTACTGTTAATATTATCACCATAAACTTATAAGGAAACTTGACTTGAAAATTGATATCAAGTCCAAAACTATTATAATTACTATCAATGGTATATGAGTCAGGGTCCTTAAACAAATAACTTCTTTGAAAATATTTATTTAGGATTTAATTGTATCAGTAATCTTACAAGTAATTGAGTTATGTAAGAAGACCCTTTTTCTGGGAACTGATTGACTAGATCCCATGAAAACAAATTGGAATTTTGATAATCGTACTCTCCAAATTATTTATAAAGGTAAAAAAATTGTAATAGGAACCACCTACCATGCTAATACTCCCCTACATCTTTCACAAGGTAATAATAACTGTAAGGATAATAATGGTAAACTTTTGAATAAAATTGAATATGAATCTAAAAGTAATCTTGAGGAACAGGAGGCCTATATATTTGATTTTGTTCTTGAATCTGAGGATGAAAACCTTGTCATCTTCCTCTTTGACTACTCTGAACCTGAGGAACCCACTCCTGAACTATCTATTGAAATCTTAACCAAGGAATAACAAACTGAAATTTAATAAATTCTATCTGATCATAAGAATATCTTTATTAATTATATCTCCAAGGAAGGTCAAACAAGTAATCTAGAAAGGACCATAGTGATTACTCATAATATTAATACTGAAAATGCTACTTTAATCAAATAGCGACCATACAAAGTCTCACCTGATCAACAGGAATTCATAAAAAAGGAAATTAAGGAAATACTGTAGTGAGGAATTATCAGTCCTACCACTAGCTCCTGGTCTTTTCCTATTGTTATAGTGTCCAAGAAAAATAATAAGCAATGCTTTTGTGTTGATTATAAGAAACTCAATACAGTTACTGAAAAGGATGTCTACCCCATATCAATTGTTGATGACCTTTTGGAAACCTTTAATGATACTTAATGATTCATCTATCTTGATCTAGCAAGTGGATATTGGCAAGTGACAATGAGTGATAAGAACAAACACAAAACAGCATTCATAAAAAATATGTCTATATGAATTCAATATTATATCTTTTGATCTTTACAATGCTCCTGTAACTTTTTAGCAACTAATAAACAAAGTATTAGCTCCCTACCATGGCAAATTTGTTGAAGTTTGCCTTAATAATATTACTATCTTCCCCACCACCTTTGAACTCCACTGTAAGCATGTTTCTATTATTTTATATATTCTTAGGGAAGTCTCCCTAATGCTGAATTCTAAAAAATATCACTTCTTTTTATCACAAGTAAAATTACTTAATTACATGATTAACCATGAGAGAATTCAATCTGATGATAACAAAATTGTGAAAGTTAAGGAATTTCCAAGACTTACTATTATTAACAATTGAGAGGATTTTTAGACTTTTCTCTTATTATAGGAAGTTCATCAAAAACTTCTCTTTCATTGCCCACCCTCTGAATTCTCTCTTGGAAAAGGATACTCCCTTTGAATGGATGGATAATTATCAGTAAGCTTTTGAACTCTGAAGCAACTCTTAACCTTATCTTCTATCTTGAGATACCTTGATTTCTTCAAGGTCTTCAATCTTCTTACTGATGCTTCTGAAACTACTATTGATACTATTCTGGTACAAAAGAATAAAAAAAAGAAGTATGCAATTGCCTATACTAGTTACAGTCTCAACAAAGCTAAGCATAACTATTTTGCTACTGAACTGAATTGTTTTGCAATCATCTGGGCTGTTGAACACTTCCACTAATATCTAGTGACTCAATACTTCTTCTTGATTACTGACTACTCTGCTCTTTAATAGTTGAAAACAACTGAACTTAAAGGATAATGTGCAAGGTAAATACTCTGCTTGAAATTCTATAACTTTACTATCAAATACAAAGCTAGAAGAAAACATAATAATGCTGATACCATGTCTAAGATGTATAATGTAGATAAACCAATCTTTCACAACTCTAAGTCTACATCCATCCAAATACTAATTCAAAGTACAATTATAAGTGAAATCTGACAATAAATAATATCCAGCCTAGGTAATCAGTGTTCTGGACAACAACACAATCTATTTTCTTAAAATGGAATTTCAATATTATAATTATCTCAAAAACTATCTTCAATATAACAAATTACCTGACACTTTTGATAACAAACAACAAAAGTAACTTACCTTCAAAACACAATACTATCAAGTGAAAAACAATTAACTTTACAAAAATGATTGTTACAGAAAAACAAGAGATCAATTACTTTATGTAATTCAAAAACATGAAGCAAAACCAATCTTATACTTATTACATAACTATTCTACTGAAACTCATCTTAGTGTGGATAAGGTCTTTGAAAAACTATGTAATCAATACTACTGGCTTCAAATATTTGAGAATGTGAAGTATTATATTAATACCTGTGACCAATGTCAACGACGAGGCAAATTCAGAACCCCTAGACCCTTATATCCAATTACAGTTGGTGACCCCTTCTCCAAAATAGGCATTGATATTATGAGACCCCTTCCAATCATAAGCAAGAGAAACAAATATATTATCATTGCAATTGACTACTTCATCAAATGGCCTGAAGCTGAAGCAATCTTTATGCTATAGTACAATAAGTTGTAGATTTTATTTATTAAGTTATTATTTGTAGACATGGATGTTCAAAACACATACTTTTTGATCGTGGAACACATTTTAGGAATGAAATAGTTGAAGCTTTATTGAAAAAATTTCAAATATAACATCTTTATTTTATCTCATATCACTTACAAACAAATGGACTAGTGGAGTGCTTCAATAGAACTCTATGTGAATCTCTAGCAAAAATAACTGAGAGAAAGGAAGATTGAAATGAATTTATTGTATCAACATTATTTGCCTATTGCACATCAAAACAAGCTTCTATCAAATTTATTCCCTTCTATTAGATTTATGACAGCAACTCTCAAATGTCCCACATGGAAATAGATGAAGTAATGGAAGAAAATATCTTGACTTGACTCTACCAACTGACTGAAACCCTGCCTATTGCTTAAGGAACTGTCCAAGAAAATATTCTGAAAGCTTAAAAGAAATAAAAGAAGAGATTTGATCTGAAGGAAAAAAGTCAAGGAATTTTAAAATTGGAAATAAAGTATTAATGTATGATATTGCCAGAGACAAACACTTTACTGAAAAACTTAAACCAAAATAGAAAGAACCTTATTTTGTTCCTGATAACTTGGAAAATGGTACCTCTAAACTTAGGACTATAGATAAAAAAGTTTTGGATATCTCTCTTAACTTGGCCTTGCTGAAACCATATCTTGATTGTGAAAAATAGAAACCTATTGTATATATTAAAAACTGAAAAAAGGAATATACAATATAATAGTGATAGTTTCTGAGCTCTCACTACTATTACAGCCAGCCCCAGGGCTTTTAGCAATTACCCATGATCCCAAGATGAAGTACTTATAAGTAAACAAGTGAAAATATGAAAAAGAAAAACAAAAATCTCAAAGCTCAAGTGAGAAAAAGGTTCAATCCAAAGAAATAGAAATAGAAACATTTAACTGAATCAACTGGACACCAAGCCTGGCCACCCTCTGCCACAAGTTCTGATTTTCCAACTCCAACTCTCTGACCCTAGTTGAAGTTGAACTTCTGAAGGCCAACCACTCTATCTCCTCCTTCAACTAATGGATTTTTTCTTGAAGGTTAGCCTGGGACTGCTCATTATAATGTATTTACCTCTCCAAATACTTGACTTTTTCCTGGAGAGTAATGACAATTATCTACAAAGGATTCATTTTTTCTAAGTGAGTAAGTCTTTATGCCTTAACAGCTTTGGTTTCTCTTGATATAATAATAAAAGAAATATAAGAAATATTTGACAAATTAAGAAAAATTATCATATTAAATAGGAGAATATAGATGATTGTATTATGCCAACAATTATATAAGGAGCTCCATTATCTACCAGTTTGTATCAAAAAGGATTACATACTTATACAAAAATTATTATGACTACCATTCAGGATCTAATTTTAGAGGATTTTTTGATTACAATTTTTGAATTTGTGCAAGTTACCCCAATACCATATGATTTACTCCAGCCCATTAAAAATCAGGTCTTGCAAATATACAGGTATATACAGCATGCTATCTATATGAAAAACAGAATTTTTTTCTTGGTCTATATATACTATCTAAGGGAATTATTGAAAAGAGTTGTTAACTGAGCACAACAATTCTACTTGAACAAACACTTGACTAAATATCATCTTACTGGATACTACTATATCTATGGTCTCTTTGAAAAGTTTGGAATTGAGCAAATTTAATGAATAAGATATATAACTTTAACTAAGTTTAAGTTCTGTAAATATCAACTCCTTGTGAATTCTTGATTTGTAAAACTCACCACTTAAGTAGGGAGGAAATGTTAGCCTTAATTAATAGCTATATTTCTCTTTAGTTATTATCTATAGTTCTTGTCTATCATATTACTTTAGTTCTATTTTTAGATCATGTGATACATATGATGCAAGATGTGTCTCATTGGTTCTTAGGGTAGATCCAATCATTAGACAAAGTAGTAATTGACATAGCACATATTATTTAATTTCTTTATTCATTTATCATATCTTATCTATATCTAGTTAACAGGTTATCCAAATAAGCAGATCTTATATATTGACCTAATTTAATAAATCTGGTAGATTTGATTACTTTGGTCACTTTGATCACCAAATAATTAATATTCAATTATGTATATAAAGACCAGCTGTCTAAAGTACTGTAGTTGATCCAAGATTTTACCTATTGAACTCTCTTATCCTTGATATTATATATCTCTAATAAACTTTCTAATTAAATCAAATCATTTAAAGTCTCTTTCAATATGTTTGTATATCCTTGAATTATCAACTTTAGTATACCATGACTAAGGTATTCTCCCTCAACTTAAAGTAAATTAATGCTATAGTTGTTCTATCTATCTATTTGATTTAGAGATTATTAGATAGATTGATAATATAAAATAAAGATATGTCATACTGACCTGACTACAGGTTAAAAAAAAGTTTTTTGAAATATCTAAAATATCTCATTAAAAGAATTGTTCTAAAAAATATTTAATATTATAATAAAATATATATTAGATTTCTTTATTAGGAAACAATGTATAAATAAAATTAAATAAAAAATAAATAAATTTTTTATAGTATCTGGAAAAAAATATGAAGAATTTTATAAATAAAAAAAAGTATATGGAATTATAAAAAAATTTGAAAACAATCAAATACAACATTATACTGAAAAGTAACTGGCTCAATAAAATAAAAAGATATATAAAAAATTAATTTATTAATTTAACTAATAATTATATAAATAAATTTATTAAAAATCCATTTATTAATTTAGTTAATAATTATATAAATAAATTTATTAAAAATATTATATACAGTATGTGACAAAACTTTTTGTTCTCTTTTTTCATTCTATTTTTACTTATAATTTAATAACTATTTAATATAATTTAATAAAAATTTATATATATATATTTAAAAATAAAAGAATAAAAATATTTAAAGATTTTTTTAAAATTAATTATTAAAATTGTGTTAGATTATAATTTTTTAAAAAAATATTTTTTAAAAAATATTAATTTTAAATATATTATAAAAATTTTATAATAAAATATTATTATAATTATTTTAATTATTAAATTTATAGAACAAAAATAAATAAATATATAAATAAAATTTTTACAATTTTTTTAATTATTGTATATAGTTTATTTAAGCTTAGTAAACAAAAAATAACCACTCAACTCTTTTTAACAATCTTTTAAGCATACACAAAAAAGACATTTGCAAAAAGTTTTTCATGCTTTATTATTAACAAAGTCTTATCACTCTCCTTAAATCAATTTAAGAAACTTTTAGAAGTTGTCTTTATTCCCTCTCCTCTTGTCTACATTTTCTTTATATAAAAATATGACTATTAATATTCTGAATAGTCATGAAACACGTTTTATACCTATAGCAAGAAAGTTCTGAAAGGAAGAAAATCTGATATTCTACTATCTATTTAACTTATAAAAAAACATCACAGAGCTATATTATTGTTTAGAGAACTATTGTAAATATACTTTACTTACTCTTTTCATCATCTTTAAGGCTTTAATAGTACTTTTTCTAGGTTTTTTTTCTAGAAAATTTAGTTTACCTCAATTTAATACTAAATTTTAAGTAGTATAAAGTTTCTTATAATTTGATTGGTTTAGTAGAATTATACCAATAAAAGTATGTAAACAAGCTTCTATTGGTTACTTTATATGTTTAAATGTATTTTTTCAATCCTATAAAAATCTGAGATCCACTATAAGTTATATAGATATTGGTATATGTGAATATAAAACACTATTTTCTACTATATCATTGGCTTTTATACTGAAAAGAAACTTATAATAAATAGACTTTTTAGCTTAACTCTTAAAATATAGAGGTCTAGCAAATATCTTTCAACTTTACTGTATTGGAATAAAAAGAATTTCAAAAAGGTAGAATATATTGTATTGAATTGACCTATACAATAATATATATACCATTATTCACAATTCTTTCTCAATTAGAGATAAATTTTTTTTTTATTTTGAAAGATATAACAATTACATAAACAATATCAAGAGAAGTTCCCTTTCTCTAAAGACCTGCTTCTCAAGACCTCTTCTCAATAAAAAATGCCTGATTAAGATATCTATTCTTTTTCTAATCATCTGAAGAAACAAACAATTCAGCAACAATCCCAAATCATAATTCAGATACAAATAACATTATACTTAGCACAACAACAGA
>CAJVPT010000136.1:0-40604 GCA_910592055.1 Acaulospora colombiana
TGCAAAATATTATTAATCTTATTTTATTTAACTGACTATTTGCATGTAAGTGATAATTGTTTACTTCCAGTTTTTCAGTTTCTGCCTTCTGATATTTTTTTCTCTAATAGCAATATAAAGCATCTAACTATTCATTTATTTGCTTTTATAAGGAATTAAAATATGGGACCATGGATTTTATTAATTTGGATATCAATTTTTGTAATATTTTTTTATTCACATTACTTGAAAAAACTTCGTCTATCCTCAATTTATATTTGTTAGAAATGGTTTTTATTAAGGCCTTCATTTTTGCTTTCACTTCTTCTGGTTTGACTCATCTTCGGTAACCGGTTTCACCAGTTTTGCCTCTTTACTACTCCTCCTAAATTAAATTCTTTGGCACTTTCCTAAACTCGGCAAATTTTCAAATTCTGATATATCAGCTGCTTTAGATTCTATAACAACTATAGGATCAAGTTCGGGTTCCACATATTTGAACTAAACAATTTTTTTTTTTAAATCTTCTATTTCATTTTTTTGCTCTTTTAATTCTTCGAAAAACTTGTTATTAATATATTCCATTAGGTTTAATTGTTTTACAAATTCAGTATTTTCTTTTTATAGTGTTTCAACCCATGCACGTAATTCTTTGTTTTCTAAATAAATCAGTTGGTTAATAAAAGTAAATTTTAATAATTTAGCAATAATTTAATTCTAATTCTTTTCAATATCCTCCCTGATTCAAGTTTTGGGAGGCAATTTGTCTTCTGGCGTTAATATTTGCGCAACTTCAGATGTCAATATTTCAGACAATACAATAGATGGCCTTCTTCTAAGCAATTCGATAGCCATAGTAGAAATTGAAGATTTGGTACCAAGTATTACTGAATGAACTATTGCTGCTTCTGATACAGTTGATGTGAAGGAAGTTTGTAATGGCAGGAAAGGTTGCAAAGGTGAGGGTAACTGTTTTCTGTAAAAAGTACATCCAGTTGATTTTTTTGTTTAGATATTTTAGGTATTAGAAAGAAATATTAAATTAAAGAGATATTTAAATAAAATTATTCATATTGTTTAAATACAATTCAGGACTGCATATATATTATATTATTATTAGTTATATTATATTACAATTCGAAGTCATATACTATATTATACTATATATTATTTATTATATTGCACTTATATTATATTACAATTCAAAGCTATTTAATATATCAATAACAAATTTGCCACTTTATATTACTATTTGCCAATTTTCAAAATGTCAAGAAAGCATTCAATTTCAGCTTTACTTGATGAAAGTTTAAAAAAAAATTCAAAAAAAGTGAAAATTACTTGCAACTGTAGTAAATACAATAGATCACTTGTTGATCCATGAACAGAATTTTCGCATAGATATTGAAAAACAAAAGGCAAACATTCAACAAGTGAAGAATTCACATTTCAGCATAGAATGAAAAATATTTTATCAAGTTAAATTATGTTGTTAAACAACAATCAACAAAATTTGAGATTGAATAATGCAAGTTCTGAAAATAATGAATCTGAAGTTGATGATGATGATGAAATAAATAATATATTTGAAGATTATTCAGCACCAAAATACAAATTTTTACTGAATTCTAGCGAATTTTTGGATAGTCGTTTTATATGGATTTTGTTATGGATTATGAACTATAGAATTCGATTTAATTTATTAAATAATGCAATAGATGCACTGCTAAAATTTATGAAATTGGTGCTAATTGAAATTGGTGACAAAGAATTTGAGCTCTTTTGTGGATTTTTGTATACTATCAACAATAAACTTGGATTATCAGATCAGTTTGTTAGTTTTGTGGCATGTCAAAGATGCCACAAATTGTATAGACAAGATAATGTTCTTGGTTTTCAAAAAAACAATAGGCTATTGATCATAAAGTGTATTCATATTGAATTTCTCAATTCAACAATAAAACAAAGAAAAACTTGTAATTTTCTACTATCTACACAATCAGGATTATTAAACAAAAATGTAATTAATTGGACCAATTTAATTTTTTCATATTCTATTATTTGGTATCAATTGTCACAAATGTATCAAAATCTGAATTTTGAATCTAATCTTTGGCATTGAATAGATCAATCAAGCATTGATGCACTTCTATGTGATATCTATAATGGTAATATTTGAAAAACTTTTAAAGATGAAAACTCAAAATTATTTTTTGGCAAAGAGACAGCTGATTCACATTTGGAATTGGTGCTAAATATCATCTGGTTTCAACCATTCAATAATAAAGTACATAGTATTGGAGTTATATATATGACTATCACAAAATTGTCATGTGAAGTATGATTTAAATATGAAAAATGTTGATTATTGGTATATTACTAGGTCCTAGTGAACCAAGTTTACATCAAATAAACCATTACCTTTCTCCAATTGTCAACAAATTGATGCAACTATGGCAAGAAGTAAATCTGCTAAAAATGAAGAAGAAAAAATAATTCAGGTGATCTTAATTTTAATTTCATGCAATATTCCTGTTGCATGAAAAGTGTATGGATACATTTCAGTACTAGTGTCATGTCAACATTGCAAGAAGAATGTCAATTATGAAAATAATTATTATAATTTTGGTGGTATGGAAGATATAAATGAATGGTTTATACTGAAAGATTTGGTAACACATAAATAAGATTCTATCAAATGGAGGTGCTGTAGCTCAAATGTAGCATAAAAATGTTTTGTCAGTGGGAATCATGCCAGATGGTCTGAATTCCTTTACCTATCTTATTTTAATCCAATTTGGTATTTAATTATCGATTCTATGCACTGTCTTTTCTTAGATATTAGTAAATGGCTCATTAAATAAATAAGGATTGAAAAAGGGATACTGACGAATAATGCATTGAATGAAATACAATCAATTATAGAAATTTTTTAAGTGCCATCAGATATTGGTTGAATTTCAAGAAAAATAAATAGTGGCGAAGAATTTTTGGAACTTTACTATCAATCAGTAGAGAAATTTTTTCATAATATATGCAACTATCATTCTATGAAAGCATTTTCCAGATATGGATCGTCAAATTCTAACAAATTTTGTTAAGATTTGTCAAATCTTAGTATGCTGAATTTTAAGATGAAATTTGTTAAATAAGGCTCATAAAAGATTAGTTACCATGATTAAACTAATAGAATGAAAATATGGAAAAAAAAATTATTCTAAATCTTCATCCTTCATTACATTTATATGAATGTGCATGTTATTATGGATCATTGTATGCATTTTGGTGCTTTTCATTTGAGAGATTGAATGGTATATTAGGTAGGTTTTTTAAACAAATTTAACATTCGAAAGTAGAATTTTAACAAATTTTTAATCTAGATTCATTACCTAATAATCATCAAAATATTGAACCCAAATTAATGCAAAGATTGATGAATGATCGTCAAATTATTAATCTAACCATGTTCTATTCTAATAACCAGAGGCTTGAAATTTTAAATAATTGATCAAATATTAGTTCAATTTCTGAACTAGATCAGTTTTTGGCTAACGAGTTATATCAATTTTTAAACAACATATATAATATTCACAAAATAATATCAATGAATCTGAACATTTTTCAGATGAACTCTTGTATCTGAAAATAATCAAATTTAGAGATATCTGCTGAAATATTAGATCTATTAATTGAATACTATAAGGCATCTTATGAAACTATGGACTTTTGGAGACCATTTACGAAAGATAATGAAAATTTGATAATTATTCAAAATAGAGCAGATCAATATAATAGACAATGAATTGGGAGTAAAATATTTGATTCTGTTATGTGCATAAAATATTAAGGGCTCATTTATATTAGCTAGATTCATGAATTATGATGGAAGTGTAGATTTATATCTGGGACAAGTTCAATTCTTTTTTATACATTCGGTAAACTTTCTGAATAATGTTATTAAATATCGATTGGCCTTTATTAGTAGTACAAACTGGTTAATTCGGCAGAAAATAGATTTTATTTCAGATTTGAAAATGACACAAATGTTGAATTGTGGAGACTGAATTTTATCTAGTTAGATTTGAATGCATAATTCCTATTTATAATATTTTTGGCTGATTTATTCCATTTATACAGTATATAGAACCTCAAATCGGCAAGACTTTTGTAAATATTTAACTGTAATTCCTTTAAATTGTAAATATAATATATAATCAAAATTCGGCAAAGTGTGAATTTTGATGAATATCTAATGATTTTTTGAGAAAAATTTTAATGAAATATATAATAAAAATAGTTAATATGTCAGATAGTGTCAAATTATATAGTAGAAATTGATTGATGATTTATTTATGCTGAATTGTATAGTAGAAATTGATTGACGATTTATTTATGCTGAATTATATATCAAATTATATGGTAAAAATTGATTAATGATTTATTTATGTTATTAATATGCTGAATTATTTATTTTTTTGATGAATGTTACATGAGTGGTATTATGTCGAATAAATATTTTTCAACTAGTGTTAATCTGTAGGTTAATTCAATTAAAGAAATGGGATGAATATAGGATACCAATCAACTTTTTCAATCACCAATGACATTATCAAAATATGTTAAGTGATCAGTAAGAACTTGTTTATATTTAGCTACTAATGTGTTTTGTGTCCACCAATTATATTTTGCAATAGATTGTGTCACTTAAAATTCAGAGTCAAACAGAGATAAACAAAATTCTTCAGAAAATTAAAAAAAATTTTGGGATGACTATAATAGAAAAGAAACAGTAGACAGACACTTTGAAATATGGCTTGATGTTTATTACCTCCTATTATAAATAATCTCTATAGATATGCTTCAATATGAAAGGCTTCAAGTACTATACTACTAGTTCTTATTCCTTATAGAACTTTCTTGCTATAGATAGAAAAGGTGTTTCTTGACTTTTATAGGTCACAAGAAATTAAGTTTTTGTTTGAAGACAAATATAAACAAGAAAATAATTTAGAAATATCTCTTGAAGTAAAACTTCAAGTTGATTTAGGAATAGTATTAAGACTTTATTAACAAAGAAATAAAAATTTTCTTGTGAACATTTTTTTTATATATGTGTAAAGGATCAGTGAAAAGAATTTTTTTTTTTTTAATTAAAAAATTTTATATTATATAAATTTTATAAACTAATATACTGTATATAAATTTAACTTTTTAAATATAGTTTTATATATAATTTGTTATTTTTATTTTTATTTTTTTTAACTCACAATCATATTGAAATGGCTTGTGACAAAATGTTGGCAATGATTCCGATAAATAGAAATTATAATTAATCTATTAGGGGAATATAATATTGTTCTCAAAATTTGATTTAAAGTATTATATATAAAGATGAGTTAGTCATGTTATAAAAATTTGTAAATTATTGTAGATATTGTTTTAAGTTCTCAATAAAGACAGGCCAAATAAGACAAAAAAAATTTTTTTCAATTTATTATTATTATTATTATTATTATTATTATTTATTTTTTTATTTTATTTATTTTATTTATTTATCATTTATCAAAATTATGTGATATCAAAACTAATTTACAAACCAACCCCTCATCTTTGCCCAAGTCTATAAATGCAAATTTGGGAATGATTCGTTACTTTGTAAGTGATTCGAACAAAAACCAATTACATGCTGTGTATTATTTCATTACTGTCAAACAAATTTCGATACTTTGCATTATATAATAATAAAAGGTTCAAGAAAAACCAAGTGTATAATATCGATGTGACGGTTTAGCCCGAAACAGACAATAAGAACTTTTGCTAAGCAGGGGTGTCTGTTAAAAGTTTTGAAATCAGCATAATTATGTCGCAACCCATTCTCGGTAGCTCTTTTTTAATTTTATTGTTCTCGAAATACCAAATTAATGCAATGTCGACGATCGAACGTTTCCTGATTTGTCGTTCCAATCTTTAATGTTACTAAAAATTCCCGTTTCGTAGAATGTAACATGAATAATAGAACGAAAATCCTTTTATATTTTCGCGTGGTGTCACTAGAGGCATTATCTTGTGCGAAACGATTTTACATACTCCGACGTTTCTACTAATATGGGATTAGAGGGACTCGATTTCTTTTTTCAAGGTATCGTAACACAGAAGAGAAAATTAATTTATTTTTAATTTAATTCTATCATTCGTCAATAGAACCGAACCTTTTTAAATGTGCATAAAATGCGCGGTATTAAAAGCGGATCGTCTTTTTCATACAGTACAATTCACAAGTCCTGGCTTGGGAAAATTCTCTGACCTCTTCACTGCCTAATTCTTTCCATTGTCTTGAGTAAATTGAATGTTGGAAGGAAGAAGGTGGTCTAAACTAAAAAAAACAATCCACTTCAATAAATAATAGTCAAAATTATTTGAGACCAAATAATTTTCCCCGCTTTTCAGGACATGCCTGCAGTAGAAATTCCGCAAAATGACGCTGTAGCTTCACTCATGGGCCGGAACAATCTTCAAGAGGAGACCGCAGGCGGCCTATTATCATGGAGGAAAGGAATTTACTCGACGCTCGGAATCTTAACATTCTTTTACCTCACAACGACCATAACTCTATTTTACTTAAGAAGGCATAAAATTTCGGACATTCGATATCGTCCGTTACGATTGAACTTGCTGAATTCTCTAGCCACAATCATGCTGTGCGTGATGTTTTGTTTTCGCTCTGGATTCTATCCTTACGGATTCCCTTGCTTCATCATACACTGGACATCTTACATAGGTTACTTTTTGTATTTCACAGCTTTAGCCTGTAGGGTATTTTCGTTCGCCTGGGTGGCGAGATACAATATTGCTAAATTAAGAATGAGCATGGCATGTAATTCAAACCTTCATTCAATTATTGCACCGCAAACTCCAAGAACACCCGTTGGGGAAAGGGATCTTGATTTTCTTGGTTTGCGGTTAATGCTTAGATTAAAGAAATTCAAACATTACGCCACAGACGAATGGTTGTCCGTGTGGGTCTTATGCCCAGTTCTCGGATTTGCTTTTGTCCTCGCCCTCGTTACGCAAATCCTGTCTCCCAACCTCTCTATCCATCCAGTTCAAACAAGGTGTCCAATCGGAGTTGAGTACGTGTCGCATTGTCGTAGGATTAATTCACGAGGTCTGGCGTGAATTTCAAAAAAAAATTCTTTTTTAAATTGCATGTTAACCTACATGAAAATCACCCAGGCACATCCCTATATTCATACTCGTCGTAATATTTCTGGTCGTAATTTGTCCTATTCTCTATTACCTCCTATACGGAGTTCACGATGCATTTGGTCTAAAAAACGAACTCCTGATAACAATGGTTAGCGGATCAGTTTCCTTCGGCATGTTTTTCATATGGGAATTTTTGGTTCCGAGATGGAGCGATTATTTTGGAAGTTTCATGTTCGCATGGATCACCTTTATAGTATGTCATACTTGGTCCATAACCTTACCCGTGTGGAGGTCATTTAAAACACATGCCCTGATGGAAGTCCTCGAATCAACGTCAAATGATGGGACCAAGTCGAATAACCAGAGCTCATTGAAGTCAAAGAAATACGAGTTATTTGAAAAGGTCCTTGCGGACGCCAAGTTATTCGAACTTTATAAAGGTAAGTCATAAAATTATTTGCTGCGAATGAAATTCCTTTGCAAATACGTTAACACTATTTTACAGTATGCACGGCGGCTTGTTTCTGTACGGAATTAATTCTCTTCCTGAGAGAATTTCAATATCTAAAAATGCTAGTGATTCGATGTTGTACTCCATCAAACCGAGAATTATTGCCACCACCAACACCAAATCTTGTTATTGCTGAAACCGGACACATTTCATTTCCGGAGACGCCTGGGTTTCCCTCTCCAACACCGTTGTCTCCAACTTTCATATCAAACACACCGTGCACGAAATCCATAATCGAAACTGTCACAGCAGCATCGTGGATACCATTTCCGTACGAATTAAAATCCGACTATGCTATGTTTTATGATACATTCTTGAATCCTGATTCCGACCTCTCGATAAATTTCTCGGGAAGTTTATTGAGTGAGGCAAAGGAAAAGATCGAGAAAGAACAATACGACCTGTCAATGTATGAAAGTGCTCGGGAGGAAGTGTTGACCTTGTTATACGTGAATACATTTGAAAAGTTTTTGAAGATGTGCGGACCCGAGGTGAAGAGTCGAAAATGGGATTGAAATGAATCAATAATTATATACAGTAAATAGAACTTCCTTTCGTTGAATGAATGTATAATTTGAAATAATTGTAAATAGAGCGTTTGTTTTAAAAAAGACATGATCTGCAAATATAATTTTAGAAACACTCATGATATCAGAGGCTTACTAGTTTATATTTGGAAGTATGAAAATTCCTAGTATATAGAGCGGAATTTTTAATGACCAAGCCCAAATAAATTTGGTAAAGTTCAGCCTGTTCTTCTTGGCGTTTGCCCAATGACTATTATTTCCCGATCTCTCATAAAGGAAATTATCATAGGAGGATGATGGGGATTGATTACATTGATAACTAAAACGATTTTGATGTTTGTTCCACATCAACGGCAAATCAACATTTAGGGGGATTTAAATTCAAAAGATAAATAAATAGGGTTCGAAAAATATCTTCATCGTGCATGTACTTTGAATAAATCTTTGAGAATATTAAAAAAAAAAAAAAAAAAAAATTTTTTTTTTCGCAGAATAAGTCTATGATAACAACGATAAAAAACATCCATTTCTTAGGGCTCGTGTGTTTTGAATACCGGCAAAATAGAAGAATTCTTTAGGGTACGGTTTATATCAGCAACATTCTTCCATGCAACAACATAGACAAGCTCCAAGGGCACTGTGCCGATAAAGTATGTCTATTTGATTTTAAGGAGACGCTCCCGAAGCATTTAAATGAAATTTTCGACATCGTTAAATTGTATCATTAAGTTGTGCCATGTTATTTTAACGACGACGCAACCGGTTCCTCGGTGAATATTTAAAGGTTACCAATTTAACAGCCATGTCATATAAACAAATGTTTGGCAATATCAAAAGTCTTATTCTTTTAGATGCTGATGTATGTTTTTTTAAATATTTTTTTTTTTAATCCACAGTCAGGTTGAAATAATTTGTCTTTATAGTAAACATTTTTGTATTGAACTATTATTGACCTTCACAAATCAGGATTTACAGTTTCCCTAGCTAACAGAATCATTCATTACTATAGATTTTCTATAGTTTTAACTAATGATTTGAATTCTTTGGTTACCCAACTATTAATAAATTTTGTAATATGTCTTTTTACTTTTTTACTTGTTTTATAATCTTCTTATATCGCCGATCTCTTATTTTTATTCTTTCTTGCTTAAGTATGACTTTTTTTTTTATTTATTTCGGTTTGTAATCTTAATCTTCTTTTCTTTTTTAACTAATCATAATTTTGTAACAATTTTTTTCTAACTTTTTCTTTAAAAGAATTTCCTTATTTTCTAATGTTTTGTTAATGATTAATCTTAAACTTCTTGAGATAATTTTCAAGTTTTCTTGCCTTGTTCTTATGAACAAATTCATAGATAATATTAAACAATGTATATCTTATTCTTGAAATTTTTAAAATGTTCTAAAAACTTTAATTTTATGTCAGGTTAGTTGTACATACTTTATTAAATCAAAGTGAATTGTATATATTATTATTGTTTATATAATATTAAAGCTAAATATTATATATAATCAACTTATTCATCTCTATTTATTAAACTTCAGATATAATTTGTCAATTTGTTTACTATTCAAATAAATATCTTTTTAATTGTAAAATTTAATGTCTACAAATTACTATTGTAAATTTTTTATAAATATTTTAACTAAGATTAAAATTCAATCAATTAATAATATCAATTTTTATTTGACTTGTAACTATTATTAAAAGTTTAAAATTATTATTATATTAATTTGATTAACTAAAACTTTTCTGATTTTATCTTTTTTTTAAAAAAAATTTTTAAAAAAATTTTTAAATTTTATTAATTCATTTATCAATTTTAAATTCAATTTTCTTTCTTTGATATTCAAAATTCATATCTTTTATGATTAACTTTTAGTTTAAGAGTTTATATAAAAGTTAAAGAAATCTTGATATGTTTTTAAAATTTGCTTTATTAAATTTATTATCTATATCTTAAAATTTACTTTTTTTATTACAATTTATTTTGTTGAAAAAATTTTATTTATTTCTTTTATTTATTTCTTCTTTAACATTTTATATTCTTGAATAAGCTTATTGATTTTTTTTTTATAAGTTTTTATATTTTATAAAATAAAAAATAATTTTATAAATACTTCATTATTTTTTTTTCAACTTTTATAAATTATATATTTGACATCTTTATATAAATTTAATTATTTAATTTTAGGTTTAACTAGTATAAACAATTCATTATTTATTATTTTGAATAAAAAAATTTTTTATAAATTTCTAAATAAAGTATATTATATATTTTTTATTTTAAGTCCTTTTTATACAAAGTTTTAAAAATATTATTACTAGTTTTGAATTATATATTATTATTTTATTATTATTATTATTTATTTATTTTTTATCAAAACTCTTTTTGCTAATCCTCTGACCACACACAAAAAAGATATTCGCAAGAAGTTTCTTACTTCTATGCTAATAAAATCTTTACACTTTCCTTAAAATAACTTGAAGTTTATCTTCAGGAGTCACCTATACCCTCTATTTCTTGTTTACAATTCTCTTTGATCACAAGCTTGGCTTCCAGTGACCTAAAAATCAAGTAACACCTTTACTTCTAAAGGCAAAAAAGCTTCTAAAAGAAGAAAAACCAATAGTGAAGTATTTGAAAGCCCTATTCAGCTTTGTTGAGGCTACAAGAGATATTGTACAGTAAAAGAGACTTATTTTTCTCACTCTTTTACTGCTGTTCCCTCTTAGAGCTACCACTTTCATAGTTTTCTGGGGAATTTTGTCTACCTCAATTTGATCCTGAATTTTAGGTAGTACATATTCTCATCAAATCTGATTGATCAACAAGAAACACATCAGTTTCAGAAATGTAAACAAGCTGCTATTGGCCATATACATATGTTCTAACAAGACACTATTTTCTAATACGTCAATAAATATCAATAAAGAGAATAATCTTCAAGAAAAATATCTATCACCACTTGGAAAAATAAGAAGAACAAAATGCTCAAGAAGATATAAAATGAAGGCAAAGTCTTGAAAATGTACCACCTACTTATATAAGTCTGAAACATCAAGAGTCTGAAAGATTCTCTAGGATCATTTGTATCAATTAAAAATGAAATCACCAGCAAAAGGTGCCACTATTGAAGTGGATTATCTTCTCCAAATAATAGTACTTCAAGAGCAATATTTATTAAGGCCAGTGAAAATATATATTAGAAAGACCAAAATTCCTTTTCTAGATAGGTTATTGCAATGGGTAAGTAAGGATAGATTCACTGAATGACAAAGGTTCTATTACTCGTACCCCTCCCCACAGTTTCTTTCTTCCTAACTCTCTTCAACTCCAGTTCTTGATACTCACAAAAACCTTTTTGACTTATCTAATTACTTGGAAGAACATCAAAAAAAGTTCCAATATAAATAGGGTAAGGCAAGATATAGGATCAAAATTAGAAAACACAAGAATTACAATATGAAAGTATTGAAAGTAACTGAGAAACAGACATTGCACTCTTGACTGATAAAGTTCTCAAAAAGTATCCAGTCAATGGTACAAAAGTGATAGTAGTAGTATAGTCTCAAATATCAACTTTATAATGGATTACTATTTTTTCTTTCTTGCCAAGTCCTTTCAAGATGTGAGCAGACCCTCTCCCCTATTAATCTTTATATAGCTATTGTTTTCAATTATTTCTCCTAGTAGTAAACAATTGCTCAACAATATTAATATATGAATATATATTCCCTAGTTTTGGGTTAAGTTAAATAAATTAGACTCGATACACATATTATTTCTTCATAAAAATTTTATATTGCTCTAATAGTCTTCTCATTAGATCTTTGTCTAGAGATGACTTAGCCATAAGGTAGTTTTTTAACTTATCATTAGTTTACTAACTTATCATTGTTTTCTTCTGGTTAGATGTATCTATATAGTAAAACTTCATTAATAAACTTGGTTAAATTAGCTTAAAAAAAAAAAAAATTATTTATTTTTTATTAAAATATATATATTATAGTTATTTTATTTATAATTCTAATAAATTGTTTTATAAAATTATCTAAATACTTAATTTTATTATATAATTTTAGTTAAAAATATATTTATAATTCAATTTTTCTATTTAATATATAATAAATTCAAGATATATTTAACTAATATATTTATTATTTATTATAGTAATTTTTAATATTACTTTTAAATAAAGACAAGCCAACTTTGAAAGATTGAATCTTTTTTTAAAAAAAGAATATCAACTTAAAGAATGAATTGATCTATTATAATATTTTTCATTAACAAAGGAAATCAAGATAAAAAAACTTAAAGTTATTCTAAAATTTCTTTTAAATAATAAGGTAGTAAGTCTCTTAAATATTGGTTATAAGATAATCAAATACTTTAATCTTAAAAGAAAAAGAATTACAGTATATATTTTCTATTCAATAAGATATTAGTCACTAATCAGATATTCAAGAGATAAAAAAAAATAATATCTATTCCATTTTCAAACCAAAATCCTGAAAATGCAAACTTAACAATATAAAATCTAAAGTTCTTCTTGAAATAATAAAAAAATACTTTACAAAGATCTTAACCAATTAATTAGTAGCTATATACAAACAATATAAAATTTTGAAAAGTCCAAACTTTACTAATTTACAAGGAGAAAGTATTGCTAAACCCATCCATCTTTTAAATAGTATATATAAAGAGACTAGAAAAAAAAAATATTATAGATTCTTTTTTAAAATATAGTAAAAGCTTATAATATAATAAGTCTTGTCATATTAGAAAAAGTTATAGACTGAATTAGAAATTTTTTCACTATTAAAAAACTTTTAATAGACTTGTTTAAAGATAGAAGTTATAGGATTATTTTATCTAATAAATTGTCTAATCCAATAATAGCTAGTAATAGTATAGATTAACGAAAAATAATTTTTATTATTATAAAGGATTTTTTACAATTTCTTGCTATACAAAATTTAGAACAATATTATTCTTGAATACTTTATAGAAGAAAAGGACAAGTTTTTCTTAAAACAAGTCATAATTACTTATATAGATAATACAATTTGGATTAAAAAGTTAAAAAAAAATCTGAAATATATCCTAAAAAAGACAAAACTATTTTATATAGCTAATAACTCTCAGATTAATATTGAAAAATTAATCTTTCTTATTATTAATTGAAACTTTCAAAAGTCTTAAACTGTTTAAGCTAGAATGAAAAGTATTATAGTTCAAGAAATTAATAAGAAAAATCAAGCAAGATTTCTTGATATTTAATTAGAACTTAAGTAAAACAATAGAAATACAATTAATTTAATAAAATCAGAAATTAAAATTAAGATTCAAGCTATAAACAAGAAAAAGTTGATTGAAAAACATACCTGTTGTATTATAAATAGAATTTTAATTCTACAAATAGAATATAGAATACAATACATATATCTTGATAAAAAAACTTGCAATAGTCTTACAGTTATATATCAAAAAAAATTCAAAAACAAACTTTTATATATAGGACAATGCTAAACAATTATATTCACAATAAAAAATATATGTACTCAAAAATATCTAAAAAATAATATAAAACTCTTTCCACTAATCCTCTGACCATACACAAAAAAGATTTTTACAAGAAGTTTTTATATTTCTTTACTAATAAAGTCTTAATACTTTTATTAAAACAACTTGAAGTATGACTTCAAGAGTTGCCTCTACCCTTTTCCTTTTATTTACAAACCTCTTCACTCAAAAACTTGACTTCTAGTAACCAAAAAAAGTCAAGTAACACCTTTGATATTAATGGCAAGAAAGTTCCCAAAGGAAGAAAAACTGACTATGAAGTACTTGAAGACTTTTTTAATCTTTGAAGCGAGAGGTATATAGAGGTTTTTGATAACAGAAGGACTTATTTTTCCCCTTCCAGTCACTGTTGGGCCTCTTAGAGCTATCACTTTCATGGTTTTCTGGGGAATTTTGCCTACCTCAGTTTGATATTGAATTTTGGATAGCACAAATCCTCATCAAATGTGATTGACTGACACAAAACACATTAGTTTTTGGAATGTAAACAAGCTCCTATTGGTCACAATCACGTGTTCCAATAATATCATTGGTGATCAGAAAGAAGGTTCTGGAAATGGTTGCCCCCAAAAAGCTCAAATCCCTCAATGAAAATTTACATGATATCAAAAAACCAAGTGATAAGTAATGTGGATTACAAACTCCCATCTCTTATCTAAGTTCCTCAAGTGGTGACAAAGCTTTAATGAAAATAAGCTGAGGTTTAAATGCTTTCCTTGAAATATCCCAATCTGGTGCTCACTTAAATGAAAGACCAGTTGGATTGACTTGTCCTATACCACAGGTGATGAAAAAGAAAATTTCTTTCGAGGTTCAAATGAAGCAAGAAGACTATCCCAATCAAGCAGATCCCTTTTGAGAAGAGGTTGTTTTTATTTTTGGATTTTTTTGGTAGGCCTTAAATTGTTCCCTTTCCCAAATCATCCTTCCCCTTTCTCCTTTTAACTTAGCAATTCATTGGTTTTTGGGCAATCAATAGTAACAAGCTGTTGGAAATGATCCTGATAGATAGAGGTTATTATCAATCTATTAGGGGAGTGAAATATTGTCCCCAAAATCTGACTTAGAGTACTTTTGTTGAAGATGAGTTAGTCACTTTATGAAAATCTATAAAATATTGTAAATTTATTTCAATTTTTCAATAAAGATATGCCATTGTGGCATGATTGTGGATTAAAAAAAAAAAAAAAAAAATATCATAATCAACTCTTTTTGCTGATCCTCTGACCACACACAAAAAAGACTTTCACAAGAGAGGTTTTGTTTTTTCTTACTAATAAAGCCTTAACACTCTCTTTAAATCAACCTGAAGTCAATCTTTAGAAGTCATCTTACTCCCCACTTCTTTCTTGTTTACAACCTACTTTATACAAACCTTAATCTCTTGTAATCAAAAAAGATTGAGCAACTATCTTTTCTACTAATGGTAAGAAGGTTCTAAAAGAAAGAAGAACTGACATACAGTCACCTCATACTGTAGAGAAACATTACATAGTCTTGTATGAGAGCAAGAGACTCACTTCTATCTCTTGCCCTTGTGAGCTGACTATAAGAATGCTCATTTCAAGGTTTTCTGGAGAATTTTGCCTATCTCGATTTGATTCTGAATTTTGAGTAGCACAAAGTTTCTTGCATCGCGATTGGACACAACTAAATATGTCAGGAAAAAAGAAGTAAATAAGCTTCCATTGGTCACTTCACGTGTTTGAATGTATTTTCTTAGCTTTATAAGAACTTAAGGTTCACCATAAGTGATTAGGTTGGTGCGGGTAGATAAAAAACATTGTCAACTCCTACATCATTAATGAAGTGAAAGAGAAGGAACATACCCCTCTCCTTACCTATCTAGGAAAATAGATAAAGGCAAGACTCAAGAGAATACAGAATGAGAGCAATGCCTTAAAAGTATCATGCCTATTTTTTACCACAAGCCTATTGGGAGATTAGGGAGATCTTAGGATCATTCGTATCTAATAATCAATATCAATTTGTAATTATTAATCCAAAAATGCCCAAAGAACATGTCAGGATCATAGACAATGGTTCAATCTCTATGGATGGTAGTATTCTGAAGAAGACAGCATGGAATTTATCAAGTCCGCCAGGGTGTATGCTAGAAGTACCAATATTCTCATTTCTAGAATAGAGTTATCACAATGGTAAAGAAGAACAGACTGGTAAATGACAGGTCCAAAACTTTCCCCTTTCTTTTCACTTTCCCTATATTCTAGAGTCCCACAAAACCCCCGACTTGTCATCACTCGGAAGAACATCTATAGAAGATCCCATACTAGATAGGGTATAAAAGAAATAAGACCGGAACTGGTAGACAATAGTCGAACATAACCAAACTATTTCTCTCAATCCTTCGATGCCTTTTTTGTAATACAAAATCTTCACCCTTGTTTAAGCTTGTATATTAGTGGAGCTATACACTAATTCTCTGATTTTTAAAGAGATGATCTAGTCCCAAGGTAAAGTAATTCTTAAAGGAAATCTTTTATTGTTTCTACTTTATTAGATAAGAAAATTTGGATGCACAGTATTTGAGTTATACTCAATTCCTTTTATTTATGAGATTTAATAAAGTATAGTAAAGTCAACATTTAAAAAAAAAAAAAAAATAGTGTAATATATCACCTAAAGATCCATAATTTGAAAAGTATCTAAATACTACAGAGAGAAAATCAAGTAATAAGATTATACAACAAATTGAATAATTTTGGATCAGTAGGCATCACAACAATTATAAGACTTAAATAGATATAAATTAAATATTAGAAACTATTCAACCTATTGACTTGTAACTCTTTAAATTATTTTTTAGATAAAAGCAACTTCCCACTTCAAGTAATAAAGTTGAATAAAAACATAAGAATAACTTTTTAAAGTTGAAAGTAACATGATATCTTTGAATGGAAAAAAGAAAATAGCTTAATTAAAAAATATATTATATCTGATAATTACAATAAAGCTATTTCATAATTAACGAAACAATATATTGATATATATAAATCAACTTATTAACTATGAGACAAATGAAATTAAAAATTGATGCGTGCATCAACTTATTCAAAAAACAAGTAAAGGTTCTATCTCAGAATGGTTTCTAACTATAAACAAGATACTTTTCAGAGTCCTCTTAAATCAACTTATAAAATTCTGGAAATTGGACTGAATTAAGTAGAAATCAACATATCTTATAATAAGCTTTAATCAAGATAGAAGACAAAAAATATGGATAATCAAGAAAAATGATAATTATCAATTAACCTAGGAAAAACTATTATAAGAAAAGTAGAAAATAAAGTAAAGATTAGAAGAATCCAAATATTAATAATTCTAAGCTCCAAGATATTTCTGAAAAAAACAATCCAAAAGCAATACATAATGTTCAAGTTTTGCTAAGAAATTCTTTTTTGTAACCTCCTTTTCAACATTTTAAAATGGATTATATAGGTATAGAAAATTGGAAAAAAGTGATCATCAAAAAGAATATTAAAAAAGAATATATTAAGACCAGTTAATAAAAATATTTTAATATAACCTAGGATTTAATCAAAAGTTAATTTTCTATTCAGATGATTTACTCATTAATCATGGAATTAACAACATGAAAATGGGAGTAGCATAGATTCATATAAGTAATATAGGAATAGAAAATAGATTTCAAACAGAAGTAGATAATTGACTCTTATTTATACAAGTAAAACTGATAACAATAATCACAATATTTCTAGTAATCCCAATAGGTAACATAGTTGAAATCTTTATAAATAATCAAGCTTATATCTTAAAATGAAAAATTATTAAAAAAAAAATAATTCAAAAAGAACATATAAGAGATGGCTAAAGAATAAAAACTAGTTATTATAGATATGTAAGTGTCCTTTCTTGTATTGAAATAGGGTATTATATATATATTTTTTATATTTTTTTTTATAATGCAACTGTTTTTTTGGATATGACTTTTTAAACAACCTAGACATTTTATTAACTTTATCTTCTGGTTGTTTTCATTGTTTTGATAACTATAGTGTTTATAGAATTATCTAATATTTTGCTTTGCCATTTGATTTTAGTAAAAATCTTATATAAGATAAGATTTTTTCATTTTTTTATAAGGAGTTTGAAAGTATCTTTGATTAAAACATCTGCTTTATTATTATGGGAATTATTAGAATGTACCTTAGTCTTAATGAGTTTTAGATTTAAACTTTTTTTCTTGATCAATTCTATTTAAGACAGTTTATTAAAAAAGTAAACAATAAGATCATAGTATATCAATAGATAGTATAAATAGAGCTAAAAAGAAATAAAATCATCAGATCAAAAAACAACAGAATTTTATATAAGGCTTAGTATGAGAAAGAATGAATGAGTATATATGGATCACATCTTTTAAAGATTTATAAAGAAAAAGTTTTCTTATTAAGTTAATAAATAATGAGCTATCAATACTAAGTAAGCTGGCAATTAGAAGTCTGAATCTATATAAGCAAGTAAAATATATCATATATGATTCTTGTGAAGAAAAAACAATTAATAACTTATTAGAATATTCAATTTATAAGAAGTAGATAAAATAAGTATAAAACAAAGGTCTTGAAGAAGTTCTTAAGAATTTTAGAGAACTTTTGCAAGAAAGAAAAAAAAAGCTGCAAAGAAGAATATAGAATTGACAGTAGACAATAATAAAGAAATTAAAGAAATTAACAAGTAAATATTCAGATTAGTAGAACAAACTTCAACAATAAGTTAGAACATATTAAGTTGTTGTGTAGAATTAATAAGAAGCAAACTGATTCTTTAATTAATAGATCTAAAATATTATGATAAAATAATTGAAAAAGTAGCAAGAAAGTAAATAAAGAAGATATAGAATATAGTATGCAATCTATTTTATAAGAAAGTCTGAAATATAAGGTATGAAAAAATAATAAAATGGAAAAGAATACAAGAAATATAGAGAAATAATAAAATAAAAAAACCTCTTAACTCTTAAAATCATAAAACTATATTATCAAGAAGAAAAGTTTCATTACCAGAAGAAGAAAGACTAGAAGATCAAGATTTGAAAAACATCATATCAAGAGAAGTTAGATTTAGAAGAAAGTGGTTAAGTTTTGAGTTTTGTTAGAATTAAAAGAGTGATCTGCAGTAGTGATCTATAAACAATAATATTAGGAGTTGGAAATGTTTTTATCTAAATTCTTAATAGAACAACAAATCACTTTTAAAGTACACTTAGAGTAATAATTACAAAGATGAGTGAATTAGTTAAAGTTTTTAGCTTTAACAATTCATATTATATATATAGTTTATAATTATTTAATAAAGCATATATAATTAATCTGATAGAAGGTTATAAAAAAAAAACTCAAATATTTAATTATAGTTTCTTTAAATTATAAATACAATATATAATCAAAATTAAATTAATATATGAACAATAATTTATTTATATTATTAATTTGCTAAATTATATTATTAATTTGATAAATATTTTTCAACTAGTGTTAATAATATGTTAAATTATAATACTGTATAAAAGATATTAAAAAAAGTAATTATATAATATTTTAATAATATTAATAAACCATGATTCTTTTAATAAAAATAAATTAAGCAATATATTAAATAAAAAATAAAAATTATATATTTAAAACTTAATAGTAAAAAATTTTTTTTAAAAAGTTTAAACTATAAATTTAAAGATTATAATTTAGTTATTAATAAAAGAAGAATTAAGAAAAAAAAAATAAAAAAATAAATTAACAAAATATAAATTTGTTTTGAAAAATAAATAAATAAAGTAATATATAATAAACTTAAGATTAAAAAAATAATTATAAATAAAAAATAAATTAAAAAAAATTTTATACAATTTATAAGATGTAAAAAAGTTTTAATATTTATAATATTAAGTAGAAAAGTAAAAAGTAATTAAAATTTAGATAATATTAAATACTCAAAATAATTATAACCAAATATAATAAGAAAAATTGACAAAAAAAAAAGCAAAAAGATATTAGATTGTCTTAAGATTGCAAGTTATAATAAAGAAATCAAAGAAATAATAAAGAAAGTATTAAAATAAAAACATAAAATCTTAGAGACAATAAAAAAAAAAATAGTAAACTTCTTAATAAATAAAAAAAAGAATTTTATCTTTTTAAGATTTACAATTTGTTAAGCTTATATTAATCTAGCCTAGCTCATTATTATGAAAATTGATCAATACATATTATGCTAGATAGAGTGCATGTATACTTTGTTATTACGACTTTTATTATGTACACTTTTCTCTTCTTGGAAAGTCATTATTTTATTAAAACGGACAAGATGGTCAACGTATTATGCAGTTTGTTAATTCCTTATATATACCGTATAGCACTGCGGGAGTATTCAAGAATCCAGCAATATTATTGGTGGAGAAGATACTTTATTTATCATGTGACTACAGTTACGTCATTCGTGTTCGCGCGTTGCTACAAATAGCGTCTCGGAAATGTTTGAAATATTCATTACACTATGGATTTTACAGAGTGTTTTAAACAATCTTTAAACCTCTGTCGTTTTTCTCCCGATTTAAAACACATAGCCACGGCTTGTGAAAATGTGGTGGTTATACGAGAGACAGAAATGTTTCAGGTTTTGTTTGAGTTTAGACAAGCCCATAACATTCAAAGTCTTGAATGGTCTCCAGATTCAACTATGGTATTAGCCGCAAACTTCATGGCTGGAGAAATCTTCATTCGTAATATAAATGACCCAACCTGGAAAAAAAACATCAAGGAAGGGCCTGCGGGTCTTATGAACGTAAGGTGGAATCCGGACGGTGGAAGCGTAATGTGCTTTTCCGATTTTCAGGTAGAATTCGAAGTGGAAAATAATAACATTAATAACACGATGTCTTCGGCTAAAGTTATTAAAGCAGCGTTACTTAACTGGTCTAGCTCCGTATTACCATATGGTCATTGGTGACAAACAAAGGGTATTATATACAGGACCCAAAGTATTATAATAAAGGCAAGTTAAGATGAAACTTGACCTCCTTGAAATGAAACTAAATGTCTCTGAACAGAGATTACTATATTAAAGGGTTCTGTTTTCGGGAGGAACCACCGTGTTTCATATTAGCGGAGCGCCGTGACTGCAAAGATTACATTGGCGTTTACAGATGTAACACCGATGACTGGAAGTTAATAAACGTAGGTTGAAGGTATAAATATGATTTCATTTGCCGTTTGGTATTTCTTTTTGATGATAATGAGTGTCTGTGATTTTCCAGGTATTCCAAGTAGACACAGTTGATTTGGATAATTTGGCATTATCGCCTGATGGACAATATATTGTTGTATGGGAGAATTGTATTTGGGTGAGTCGTGTGTATTGTTAAATTCTTTTTACTCTCTCGCTAATTCATTATAAAACAGTATAAAATTATAATGTACACTCCTGATGGACAATGCGTGGGAAACTTTTCCATTGATAATGAGGGGCTTGGCGTAAAGTCAATTGTGTGGTCGCCTTCAAGTAAATTGGTGGCAGTAGGAGGTTACGACCAAAAGGTATTGAAGGATGGAATCACGGTTAATTTCCAGGTGTATCAAAGATTGACGATGCGTTTAATTTTTAGGTTCGTCTTTTCAATAACCGTACTTGGACACCAGTCATAGAATTCGCGCACCCCTGTCGCATTAAAGACCCTCAGGGCTTGGTATGTTTGTTAATATGCAAAGATAGGAAGAATGAATCAATTAATTAAACGGACGTTATTAACATGCTTATAGAAAATATGGAAAGAGGCGCGTGAATACAGTCCGGAACTTGGGCGATTCATAGTTAAATGTATTACTATATTTTACTCTCATATTTCTTATTATTAATCCAAAGATAAAAGACAATCAAAAGCAATTCATTGTACAGACGATCTTATCGAAAAACCCATAGAGATACCCTCAATGCAATTGACGGAGATGAAGCCAAATCCTAAATCGGGAGTCGGAAATTGCATGTTTAATGCAGATGAGAGTTTGATAGCAACACAGAACGGTAAAATAGTTCAGGATATTGCTGCCTTTTTTGGAAAAGCTAATATTAACAAAGTTTTTTTTTTTGGAAACTGTTAGATAACATGCCTAACTGTCTCTGGATATGGAATACTGGTCATCCGAACCTGTTAACATTGATTATTCAGTTACAATCGATTAAAAATTTTTGTTGGAGTTCGGTCGAAACGGAAAAATTAGTGATTTGCTGTGGGAATGAATATGTTTATTTTTGGTGTGGCCAGGATCAAGGAACTGAAATTATTGAAGTCCCTTCAGGTAATGATCAAAGGAGTCACCATGTTTGACACACATTAAGCTAATGCCCCTTCATCCGTCTTCTCATCTTACAGCTAACTTCAAGGTTTGCAACATTAAGTGGCATTCGGACGGTAAGTCAATGTTGATGATGGATAAAACGAGGTTTTATGTTGCTCTTATTGTCGACAACGACATTAGTGAGATGGATGAATAGTTTTCGGGAATAGTGTAGATACGCCCAATAGAAATTTAAATTATTATTAAGGTCTTTAAAAGGTTTTTTTTTTGTTTAAAATTAATCCTGTTCCGGTTTTAAGTAGTGATTCATTTGTTCTGTAAGAAATTATTTTCCAAATAAGATTATCGGCGATCAAACTAATCAGACTCGAATTCTTATTACATTAGGATTTTTATTTTTGTATATATTAAAATAAGTTAAGTGCCTGTTATAAATAGGGACTTGTTTAATTTAATTTTCAAGCCTGTTGAAAAGGAAAGTTGGGTAGTGATTATTTGGCATTTTGTGCCTCTCCACTTCCGGGGGAGGCTATTTGATTACGCGCTTTTCGTCTTTTTGAAGCTTCAATCATTTCCCTGGTGATCAGTAATTATTATTACCATTATTTCGGTTTAAAGAAGATCCGAGGTCATCACCAAACATTAACTTACTTTTTACGTTTAATCTTCTTTTTTTCATAACCTGGCCGCGTATCAATGCTTTTACGTTTAGGAGGCTTCTTGCGTAATTTTTGTTTTGATTCCTTGGTGGGGTTTTTCAGTTGCAGCATCCAGTCGGGCACTTCGCAACCCGATTCTTTCATCACATTCACGATACTACCGAAATTAGAAAATAATAAAGTAAATAAAAGCCCGATTCACCACTTTCTAAACATTATGGATATATATATATATGCGGATCACTTGGGCGAACCTCTTTAGGTATGGGGCGTCATCCTTGGTGTAATAAGTTACGGCCTCACCAGTTTTTCCGGCCCGACCGGTTCTACCAATTCTATGAATATAACTTTGCACTGATTGCGGAAAATCATAATTTATCACCAAATTTACTCCTTTGAAATCCATTCCGCGAGCCATTAATTCTGTGGATATCAAAACCCATATCTTTCCTTGACGAAAGTTTAAGACCACCGAGTCCCTCTGTATCAATAAAAAGCGGTGTCAGAATTATGGGCGTATATCACGCCTATCGCCAAAAGACGAGACGCAAAAAGTCAATTCATTCTAACGACCTGGGCTTTTGTCCTTTCCGAGTGGATCACATCCACGTTAATGCCATCGTATATCAATTCATGAAATAATTCTTTCGCTCGCTCTATCGATTGAACAAATATTAACACCGGCGGTTTTAACCCTCCCTGTTGAATCAATTGCCGTACAGCTATCAGCTTTCCTTCTTCCTGACCAACATATAAAAGCTTTTGTTTGATGGTTTCCGTTGCCGCGTTTCTATTCGAAGGCCGAAAAGAGTTAATAATGGTCAACGAAGTGTGCATAGAATTTTTCTTCTATTCAAGTGGACATTACTTGAGGCCGATGACAACTCGAATCGGATCTTTCATAAAACTATCGGCTAACGTCTCAACGCCCGAGGGAAGCGTGGCACTAAAAAGCGATTTTTGCAATTTGACATTCGTGCAAGCAGCAAATATCTCATCGGTCTGTTCCAGAAATCCAAGTTCAAGGAGTTTGTCCGCTTCATCAAGAACCAAATGGCGAACACTGACGAGAGATTGTAAACGTAAGTTCTCAAAAAAAAAAAAAAAAAAAGGGACACAAATATGAAATATATAATACTTCTTCAGGTCAATATTCTCTTGCTGAATGGCGCGAACGAGACGAAGTGGAGTGGTAATCAGAATATCTTGTACCAAAATAATAAAGAAATTTATTGTTATTTGTCATTTTTGAAAAAAATATTTGAAATACAATCGTAATAATGGAGAACATGTGCGAACCAAATTTTTTTCGGAAACGAGGATCTTGCGATTGAGTGGCAGTGGTTAATCGAGAGAGTGTAGAAATCCTGAATTTCTTGCCAACACACATTTTCTGGAAGTCTCTATATATCTACATATATATAATAATAATAAAACGATAAATTTTGTCCGCTATCGAATACACGCGACAATTTTCCTGTGGCTCACCTGTTGTTCCAATTCCCTGGTCGGCGAAATTATCAAGGCGCGATAACCCACTTTCTCTGGTTCCTTCAGATCATGTAATATTGGCAAGATGTAGGACAAGGTTTTACCAGACCCCGTGGGAGCCATGGCCATCACATCACGTCCCTTGAAGATAATGCCGTGGTTTTTAATTAGTAGTCCCAAGTTCTCACACCATTTAAACAAGGGTTAATTCATACATGCAACATGATCGGCACTACTTGCATCTGAATCGGTGTGGGTTGATCATACGCTTGGGATTCCAAATTGCGGATTATGTATAATTGAAAGTCGTATTTTGTCCCAAGTTCCTTAAAGGATCGATGTGGATCAGGGATATCGGTGCCGTACACGCGAATTCGATGACGTTTTCTGAAAGTCTTGACCTAACGATTTTCGCACGATTAAATTAATTAATATAACAATCTTAATGATAATTTTAATAGAACTCAAGATATCTATATGGATACAGTGATATATACAAACATCTTCATGAGCATCAATCTCACCAGATCCTGTGGACGATGATGGTTCTTTCTCTCCTTGGTCTTCATGAGTCTCTATTTTTCCAGATTTGTCATTATGAGAGCCGCTTTGTTCTTCTTGCTCTAAGAGAGAAAATTCAAATTCTTGTAAGAAAATTGTGGGAGAAAAGAATTCTCGCAGAGAGAGAACCAACCATCTAGAACGTTCGAAACCGATTCTTCCGTTTTCACGCGCTTTTTTCCCAGGACCTCTTCGATAGCATGTTTACTGTTGTGAAAAAAATCGATCTCTTGAAATAAGTTTGTTTGCGAATTTATGTCTTTCGTCTTCTGCCCGGAAGTAGGCTAATAAGATCGATGGTTAAGTAACTATGACACAATTAGATCAAAGGCAAAGGCAGTAAGGAGTACTACTAACCTCGAAAAGGGTGATGTCTTCATTGAAGCGTTTCTTGTTAAATTTTGCGCCGGTGCCAAGAATTCGAAACAAATCCATGGTTCTTATAACGATAAGCGGTTTCGCGTGAATTATATACTGTGTATATATGGTAAAATTTTTTGTATTACCAGATCAATCCGCAGCACATCTTTTAAAAATGTCTCAGTGCCGAGTATACCATACACGTACTGCTACATTGCTTTTCATATCCGCACGAAATGGCATTTTGGAAGCCGGGGACAGTCGCTCCAGGTGAAAAAGAATATTCCGATATCCAGTCGCGTTGTAAGTTTCTAAATTATTCTTAATTTGAAATTAGGGACGAGCCTTGACCGAGAATCAGAGAAAGAGTCAAGTGAAAATCTGGTGACGTTTGTGGATCGATATTCCAATTTATCCATTCAACAGCAACGGAAAAGGTTGCCAATATATAAATCACGTAGATAATTTTTTTATAATAATAAACGTATTTTGTTCTTCTTCTACATGACACAACTCATTCTTAATTATTCCGGAAGGCGACCAAATACTTTATCTCGCAGAACGCTATCAAACGACAATCATTGTGGGACAAACCGGAAGTGGCAAGACCACGCGTAAGGATTTTTGAGTTTTTTCATCCGTTGGAATAATAGGATTCCGTGAAAATGACTTTACTTATTTTATTTGTTTCAGAATTGCCACAATACCTTAACGAAGCAGGCTGGACTGCCGGCGGTCGAGTCGTGGCTTGCACGCAGGTGCGTTTTCATTTTTTGGATGACAAAGGAGTATCCAAGTTGTCAAAGCATTAAACTGATTCTCTTTTGAATCCATTAGCCTCGTCGCGTGGCGGCCACGACCGTCGCCAGTCGAGTAGCTGAAGAGATGAATGTGAAGCTCGGCGAAGGGGTAAATAAATTAAAATTTAAACTTTCCGTGCATTTAAATATTTTTGAAATAAATTGCGTTCGCATTTGGCCAAAGGTTGGGTATAGCATCAGATTTGAGGAATGTTACGATCCGGCAAAGACCTGTATCAAATATATGACCGATGGAATGTTGTTTCGAGAAACCTTTCTCGATCCACTGTTATCACAGTATAGCGTCATAATGATCGATGAAGCACATGAACGCAGTCTCTATACCGATCTGCTATTAGGGATTTTGAAAAAGTATGTTTGATCTGATCTTCTTGACATTCGTCGATGGGGAAATGAGGGAATGGTCTTATGATATTATCTCGCCTACCACTTAGAATTATGAAGAAACGACCCGAATTGAGGATAATTGTTTCTTCAGCCACACTAGATGCAGACGCATTCTATGAATATTTCAATACGAATACGACGAATGATCCCAATAAGGATAACGCATCTATTATCTCATTAGAAGGAAGAATGTTTCCGATCGACATACATTACCTAGAAGAGCCATGCTCAGATTATGCCGAAACGGCTATACAAACTGTCTTTGATATTCACATGAAGGTTGACATTCGTAATTTCTTTTGTCACCGTCGCACTATGAATAATTATTCAAAGGAATTTTTTTTCTTGTCGATGATCGAATAGTTACCACCTGGGGACATCTTGATATTTCTGACTGGACGCGATGAAATCGACAAAGTAGTTGGAGAAATATTGGAAAGATCTACAACGTAGCGTCCAGAGATTTAATTTTTGCGAATTTTATAAATGGCATGATGCATCTAAAACCGAATGTTCACCATAGATTACCGCGATCGGCCATGAAAATCTTGCCGCTACCGATTTATGCCGGCTTGTCCACGGAACAACAATTGCAGATATTTGAGACGACGCCTCACAACACCCGTAAGATTGTTGTGGCAACGAACATAGCCGAGGCTTCAATAACCATAGAAGGCATCGTGTACGTGATAG
The DNA here is from genome assembly GCA_910592055.1 of Acaulospora colombiana. Taxonomy (NCBI): domain Eukaryota; kingdom Fungi; phylum Glomeromycota; class Glomeromycetes; order Diversisporales; family Acaulosporaceae; genus Acaulospora; species Acaulospora colombiana. The sequence goes on from CAJVPT010000136.1 coordinate 27,117, forward strand.
ACTGTGGATTCGTTAAGGTAGGCAAGGCGGTGTCCTTTTGTGCTGATGAATACGCTCGAATTTGTTCTGAGTATTTTGAAATGTGTGCCAAAAGTTGAGAGCATATAATCCCAAAACTGGGATGGAGAGTCTTGTCGTGGTTCCAATTTCGAAAGCGTCTGCACGACAACGAGCCGGACGAGCAGGAAGAGTTCGTCCGGGAAAAGCATATCGACTGTATACAGAGGGCTCATTTTATGAATTGAAAGATACCAGTATTCCAGAGATACAAAGGTTCGTCGAACTTTGACACAATTATCACGTAAATTTAAACTGCTGACAAGTTGCATTTATAGGAGCAACCTGGCTCAGGTAATATTACACCTGAAAGCATTAGGTATTGATAACGTTCTCAGGTTTGACTTCCTGACTTCGCCGCCAGCGGAAATTATGATGCGCGCTTTGGAGGTCTGTTCAAGTTATGCGTGCGATTTCTCATGCGGCATCATTTTAACATATGATCCTCTTCCAGTTATTGTACTCCTTGAAAGCGCTTGATGACTATGGAAGATTGACGATGCCGCTAGGAATGCAACTGGCGGAATTCCCTGTTGATCCCATGCTAGGAAAAATTGTAACATATCATTGTCATCACCTCGTGGTACTTTTGATTTCGCAATAAGAAAGGTTGAAGAAGTTATGATTTTATCCCTTAGTTGTTGGATTCATATAAGTTTCAATGTGCGGAGGAGATGCTTTCAATTGCCGCTATGCTTTCCGTTCAGGTAACGCATTGTATGTTGAGATTATTCTGAATAGGTAAGTCTTTTTACAACGTAATGATGTTACATCCACATTAACGATTATTATGGTTTGAAATTATCAGAATATTTTTGTTACAACCTCATCCGCTAACATGGAAGAGCAAAGAAGCAAATTTGCAGTCGAGGAAGGTGATCACATAACGCTGTTGAATGGTAAGGTTCTTTCTTGATTTTCTGCGCATGTTTTATTCAACGTCCAAAGGGAAATGGTTGCAGTGACATTCTGAAAATTTCTTGATATCAAGTATTTAATGCTTTTGTGACCCGGGGTAAAAAATCCGCCAGATGGTGCCATGAACACTGTCTCAACTTTCGCGCTCTGTCACGTGCGCTTTCAATCCGGCAACAACTAAAAAAATACATATTCAGATTTGAGGTGCCGATGGAGTCTTGCGGGAATGATACGGTCAAGATAAGGAAATGTCTGGTCAGTGGATACTTTTCTCAGGCGGCTAAGATGATGCCGGACGGTTCGTTCAGGACCATCCGAGATAATGCTGTGCGTATTCACAAATCGGTCGCATTCCAAAATTTATGAAATGATCGCCTGTACAAAAAAAGAAGTAAATTATCATTTTGTTCACAGGTGTTGCACATTCATCCATCCTCGGTTCTATTTACGCGCAATGCACCATGGGTCATATTTCACGAAGGTATATATTCACAAAACACATTGTTTACCTTTATTTCATTTGCTTGAAAATTTTTTTATTTTATTTTTTATTATTTTATTTATTTATTTTTTTTTTTTACATCCTTTTGTAGTCGTAGAAACCACAAAGCCATTCATGCGTGATCTTACCGTGATAGAACCTTCGTGGTTAACAGAGTTGGCGTTAAGTATTGACCATTATTTTCATGGGCCCCGATAGAAATGACGAATTAACTCCGATTTATATTTTTTTCACAAATTTCAGTCCGCATTTTTACGAGTTTAAGAAGACATCACGTTGATGGTTGCGAATATTATTTATATAACACGCCGTCGACGACACTACCGTATCTTAAAGGGTCTACCGCAATTCTCGCCCACTTTGCATTATCAGAGTATTCTGTCAATAGGAGCAAACTTAACTCTTAACATCGTCTGGGGCACCAGAGATTACCTCAACCTATAATAGTACAATTTGCTGCCTGAATGTAAACTTACCAACGACTCTGAACGTTGTATCCATTTGAAAATTATCAAAGTTTATAAATGTTCTCAAGCAATTAATTATATAATTCATCTGGCACATTAGATATGAGGTACCACTCAGTCTATGGCATTAGCATTTCTCGTAATGAAAGACTACGGCTTTGCGCCAAATGAGTCGGACAACCATGTATTAAATTTATACATGAAGGTGAAAGTGACGTAACATCAATTGAGTTTTTAAAGAAAGAGTTATCTTCCAATTTGAAATAAGATCATATTGAGATGTGGTGTGCAATTGATTTTACTAGTTCACTTCGTAAAATAGCAAAAACTATAAAAATTCTTGAACCAATCGACCGAATAAATCCACCCCTTCACATCGAAATCAAGTAACGCGGTACAGACAATAGATACTATTGGATCCTCTTAAAATCGAAGTTTATCAAAGAACCATCTATTCTTTCCCGCTTTATATTTTTCTTTTAATGATTTCCTCAACGCCTTCTTGGCTGCTTCTCGTTGCGCGGGCTCTTTGAAGACTTCGGAAGTTACGATCTGTTTAATATCTTCCAGCTCGAACTGATATCTGGTGGGCATGAGGTGATTATAGTTTACGATCTTGATGAAGGGCTTGATTCGTGATCTCTTGGCGATGCGCTTGGGCCCCATTCGCTTTGTAACCTTGGCCGGATATCTTTCAATTCCCGCGACGATTGCGTGACCGTATTGACGATCTTTGGTACCTTCATCGTAATTCTTCACGATTACCACTTTCTTACCGGCGAATCGCCCTGAAAGGACGAGCGCCACCTTTCCAGGTCTCAAGAATTTAACCATCTCGTTAGGTAAATAATTGGCTTACGAAAAAGATGGATGATGGGAGAGAAGGATCAAAATTTTTTTGCACGAGATTTATTATTTCTGCTAGTCACGTCTTACAGATCACATGACTCCGAATCATTTAATGGCGATACCGATAAATTTAATCTAGTATTTACAGTGTACCGTATTTTATATTTCAACATTTCAACGAATCAATATTGGCCCAAGTATAAATTATTAACAACTTTGAGAATTCAAGCCTTCTGCGACGACGAAGGATGAACGGATGATCTCACGATGAAGAAGACATTTTAAAATCACGACTCATACACATCCTAATCAGACACGCCGTAAACTTTTTTTTTTACCAGCATTCAATTGGTCTATATTATTGTATACACCTTGAAATTAATTTTTCAAAGTTTCCGCGGTGGCGACAAAGTGTGCGCGAGATTTTACGAATTATTGGTTAAATAGGAACGGAAAAAATAAAAAAAAAATGAAAGAAAAATGAACCTTGTTATCTGGAGATAAAAGTAATCTTTATTACAGTTTAATAGAAAAACATTTAATTGTAAAAAGAGAAATTCTTCATATTAAAATTCGAGTCCGATCCGATTAAGCAGAGTTCCGATGTGTAGAGAGAGAATACTTTCGCCTGCCCATTCGTCGTCCAGATCCTGAAAAGTTCCATGAAATCCGTTAAAGATCCTGTTGAGAAACTCCCCTTTGACAGTTCCTTTGTGCCTAATATCTTCTAGAACGCCTGTGTAAATGTTCATCCAGAATGGAATATAAATCCGGTATCCGGAAAGACAAAAGAGCAAAAAAATTGGTGAGCTACTAAGCAGAATCAAGCACATCTCGATGCTCAATTTTTCTTTACAAATGTCTTTGAGCCTCCACGTTAATATAATCAAGTAAACTCCTGAGCACACGCAATCCATTGATGCAATGCCCCGTTCACTATATCATACTTCCAGTGATCCAGACGAACGAAATACTCATGATAATAAACCGGGAAGCCCCGAAAAAGCAAAATGTCACCGTCCATAAACATACCCATAAGGACTCGGACTTCTTCTTCCATAATCGTTATATCCATAAGGACTCGGACTTCTTCTATAGGGAGGGCTCCTTGAGCGATTCCTTGGAGGTCCACTGTAAGATCCGCTGCCTGAACCACCGTAAGTTGCAGGTGGAGATCTAGAAATTCGACGGTAACGGTCATAGTCGTCATAATAGCCACGTCCCCCGTAGTAAGGAGAACGACCTCGGTAACGAGGGGATGGAGCCCTCCGATCGTAATCACTTCCCCTGCAATTTATTTTCACATGTCAAGAGGACACTCTCGTGTAAAAGATGAATGCTTGACGCAAGACAAAGAGTGACCGACTTGCCTGCAATACTTTGCTAAATGACCCAACTCGCCGCACCTAAAGCAACGACCGCTTCTAACATCCATGCCTTTTTCCCTTGCCTCCGGACACTCCCTAGCCCAGTGACCTTGTCCGCCGCATAAGAAGCATCCACTTCCGGGACCGCCAGATCGACGAGACCATTCTACCGCGATCCGAGCACCATCCAACTCGTACCCGTTGAGTTGTTTCACCGCATCATCGGCATCGCGAGGATCCTGGATTATTAGTGATGATGATTTCAAAAAAAAAGATTGCTTCAACAAAGTGAAAGCTGAATTGAACTTGATAATCCTGGAACATACCAAGCTTCCTGATACAGATGCCATTATGAATACTCATTATTAACCTCAAACTCAACAAATGCATATCCCATTGGTTTTACATCCACGCTCAATACTTTTCCGTAGCGTTCGAACTAAAATTGCAAATTACGAACCGGTTTGAGTGAAATTTGAAACAAACCCTACGAGATATAAAGGGTGATGGCTTTTTCAAAGGTACTTACCAATTCTTCTAAATCCCTCTTCTCAGTTCTTTGCGACAGGTGACCGATGTAAACTAGGTTTTATCAGAGGTTAGCGTTGCACCGTATTTTTTTCTTTAAAAAACCTAAATCATATATCGTAAAATATGCGAAAAATTCTTACGTTTACTTGGAGTTGCCATGACAGGTCAAACTTCAAAGAAAAAATGGGAAAAGAAAAAAAAAAAAAAAAAAGAGATTGACTACGTGCGTACGTACGTACATACATATTTAACCCTGATTCATGTATCATCGTTCATGTGATGATGATAATTCCCTTTTAATGATGTCAACCTGATTTATTGATTACTATATTTGGCTTAATCTGCGGATTGAGTTTTTCTCATCAAAATCAATAGTTTCCTGTGAGAATTCCATATACGTATGAACGATCATAAATGACGGAGGCGAATTCTCCGGAGAAAGTTGATATAGTAAATAAGGAAGTTCAGAATATAGGTGAAAAGAAGGAGGAAGGATTGGAATCAAAACCTTCTCCTCCGTCCAAAGTGGAATTACGACAGGTTCTCATCGATGAAATTTCATCTGATATAAAAATTGTGACCGATAGTGAAATTGAATCGCAAGAGCCATTTGAGAACTCGACATCGGAAAGCGACGAAACAAAGGACCATGAAATCCTAGAGGCCAACCGCGTTAATGAAACAAGTTCGATTAATAATAACGCCGAGACGATTCGTCGTGACATAGAGAAGGTGAGTAACGTGAAAAGCGTGATGACAGGCAGATGCGCCAACGAATGATTCATGGATGTTTATCTTTAGGGAGTTGTCACCGTGAGAGAAGGCAATGATCAAGAAACAATGGATCTGGAACTCGTTAAATTGGAAAAGATTCCGAGGGTAAGGAAGATGATCCTTCTCTTTAGGAAAAATTTGATGTGATATCAAATGTTTACAATTTCTCATAGTTTGAACCGTTGGTGAAAATCAATCCCGAATCGAGTTTCACATTCGGCGGCTTATGGGGAGCCAGCTTCGCGTCGCAAGAATCCGACAGAGAACGTGTGTCGAACCTTCATACTCGATTCTCTCTTCGTTCATTTACTTGACCGAGGTTAACCTTAAGAATTACAATATTAGCATCCTTTGGATACGAATCCTTGTACAACTTTTCATCGATTTATCAGTCTCACATAAGGAGGTGTGCCGAAGAAATATGTGAGGACCAGGTGGGTAGCATGTTCACGATCCTCCGGGGCAATTAAGTAACATGACATTGAATTATGTTTGCACACCCAACCCTCCCAGCAAATGGTCATAAATACGGTGAAATCGGTCGACGAATATTGTACCGGAATCAGTCAAACAATGATTGCCACTCAGTTGCAAGCGAAGAATAATCAAGATCAAATTAGCATCGGTAAGCTCTTTACATTGATGATCAAAATTTTTTGCAAGTAGGACTAATTTCCAATTTCAATTGATTTTTTAGTGAGCGGTTTGATGAAGCAAGCGGAGAAGACACGGAAGTTGATCTATGAAATATTTCAAACTTTAAGTAATATGGATGTGGAGTTACCAGAAGAGGAGCGGTTGGAGAGTCAATTGGCAAGCGATAAATGGCCGGCACTGTGCAAATTCCGTTTGAACATGAAACAAAATCAACCCTATGGTCCTCTCACGAAAAAAATTTCTCGTACAAATCCTAGTCATCTAAAGGTTTCTCTGGACACCGTTCTATCGGAAAAACATCAATATTCTGATGGCTCCAAAATGAGTCCCGATCGAGCGACACTTTCCAGTGTCCAGAGTTTCGAAAGCACGGTGTCAAATCGTCTAAAGGAAATATATTCCAATACATCGCAAAATGTAGAAGAAAGACCTTCTTCCACCCAATGGCTTCCGTTACCCTTAGGGTTGAGTCCAAGTTTCAGACGCGCAACTCATAATACAAATGTCGAAAATGTCGTGTCACCACCTGAAACCACAGCATCATCGAACAGTCTTGAATCACCGCCTCGAATTTCATTTTCCGCTTCGGACACGTCACCCTCTGTTAACAATAAATTGCAGTCTTCCATGTCCTTGCTAACAGCCATGCTTAAAAAATCTTCGGCTCTACGAGAGAGTCACAAGATCTCATCCAAAGACGGTAAAAAGAAATCGTCAAGATCCGAGTCCGAATCTAGTCAAGACGAGCAGTTGAATTTAAATAATCGAGTTCGCCCATTTGAAAAAAAGGTTGTAGCAAAGCAAACCGACGCGGACTCCAGTGATAGCGACGAAGAAAGTAATAGCGCAGATGAAGATCACTCGAGCAACATTGTCAGACCGATATTGTATTGAACAACCCACCCGTAATAATAATAATCACTAATTGTGTAGTAGTATATTAACATTACTCGAGGGTATCTTCATAAACCAAAGATCGCTCGCTCTTTTTCTTTTCTTTCTTTTCTAACAACAGATTTTGATATAACAGATCAATCTTGATCGAAATAAGAAACTAAATTAATAATTTATGATAATAAAGTTTAACACTTTTGATCCGCCTAACTCACCAGAACCGTGAATAATAATAATAATAATAATAATAATAATAATAATGATAATAATAATAAATGAAATAGCACTATGTAATAATAATAAAAAATGTGACAATTCATGATCCTCGAGATTTTGAATTTTGCACGTCTCGGTTAAAGCCACTCAAATTTCCATCCCCGGGATTGGGTGGCCGAGGTTGCCGCAAGATGTTTATCTTTTGTGAAGGCTGCCCTTCTGATTTCGCAATTGTTGACGGATTGTGATAGTGGATCTCGTCGTCCCTATTCCTTCTACCGCCATCACTCTGTGCGTCAACTTTTTCTTTTTGAACATTGTTCCTCTTGTCATCTTTGATGATTTCAAATTCTGCAACATTCTTTTGGGTGACATTATTAGTCTCGCCAAAGATTTTCTGCCTAGCTGCCAAGTATTCGGCTTCACGATCTGCAAACGACTTTTTGAACTGAGCGCCTTTTGAAAGCTCATTCGTACTATTAGCTTCAGAGTTTAGTGAGGGTAAATGAGAGGGATGTGTTGTGGTTGTGGAACCGGGATTCTTTGGTCGTTTTAAAATGTGAAGCTATTTTTGCAAAAAATGTGAATGTACGCGCATCCTATTAATTTTAAATTGAAGTTGGAAATGATGTCACTTTGGTAATAAATACTTGTGGAACATATTCCGTTCGAGTCGAATCTGTGCGAATGATCTCGGGCTGAGAAAAGGCGTTTCTGAGAATTAAACAAAGAGAATATACACATCCCGGTAAGTATGACCGGCAACTGCGCGCTCAACCTCTATATTTGCGGAAAATAAAACAAACTTTTCGCGTACGCTTCTTGCCATATTTGTTTATTTTTCTCATGATCGTCGGTGATTCTTCCAGGCTTTGGCTCTAACTAGCTAGCAAGACGTTGCAATTAATGTTAAGTTCAATTCGAACCATAATACTGGTGACGAAAGAATGTTAAAATGAAAGTTCCTTACGCCAGCATCAGCAGCGACTTCCCAGTCGTCCCAAGGATCACCCATTATGTGCAAGTACTAGGCAGGATACGTAAAAAGTACGTGCGTAGCTGAAATTTATAGAAAATGGAATCAATCAAGTGACCGATCAAATTACAGCATGCACGTGAGACAAGATAGGATTTTGCCTTGACGATTTATTATATAGAACGAACGAATTGAAAATTTAATCAATTTGACGGAATTTCTTTCGGTTAAAACACATTCCGTGATGACAATGCGAACGAGCTTTTCTTGTGAATCATTTAAGAGTAATTATTTAAAACAACATATTATTACATATAATAATAAGCATCTACATAAATAAATCTAAAGGATGAGTTATTTTTTTTTTCTTTACGTTGACCCAACGCGTAGAATTCTAACGAAAGCGTCCAGCTCCTCAATGGTCACATTCATACTCTCAAGGAGTACGACGAATGAACCACGTTGTTCATCATCCGAAGACTCCAAATTGGACGTAAAAATGTTTTCGCGAAGTTGTGGGACATCAATCGATAAGCTAATTTACGTGGTTGGAAAATACAAATGAGTGTAGTGCATTTGGCGACCAAGGAAAAGGATCCAAATAAAATTATCGCATACTTACGCGTACACGAACACCATACAAAGTATGTTGTTTTCTAAATTACTCAACATGACCGAAAAATTATCGAATTTAAATGTACTCATAAGTTCTATGAGTTCGCTTTCAATACTGACAGCAATTGAGAGTTGAGATTTTATAAGGTAGAAACTAAATTACGATATAAAGGTAAATGCAAAAAAGAAATTGTTAAAACTGTTAAAGAGATCCAGTGTCCACTCTGTGGATTAAAACCAAAAACACACACGAACCATTCCATGACTTTCTCGGTGAATATCTGAATTCTCGTAGCCATTATCTCATCAACTTCCGAATCCCCTTGCAGTACTATCTTCCGTTCCACGTCTGAATCAAGTGAGCTCAATTTCTTAAAGTACAATCTTGTATTTGAAGTTGTCATTCGATCCAGGGCCGTCCAGATCTTACCAAACAACGACATGCGCAAGACTTCTCTCTTTTTCTTTACCGGTGCGTTGTCGGGTGACTTCCTTGGACTACTATTTGGCTTAGTAGGCGATTGTCCATTTTTGACCGAACCATGTTCTACGCTATTAGAAGGTATTCCAACTGCCAAAGTTTTCCTCGGTGATAACGTAGGCATCTCTTCCTGGTTCTTTGGAGGTTGTCTCGAGGACTCATTTACCACATCATCTTGAGCTTCAGTATCCATGTAATGAAAACGACCATTCCTAAACATTGAATTGGCGATTGACATCGCCAATTCGTATTCCTCCTCTTCCGTTCTTAATGTTTCATCCTTGACTTCACCAATTTTTTCTTTTGGTAACACGAGTGTCCTGGGTTTTGTCTTTTCAGAGTCTTCGTCTTTCCGAAAATCTATGCGGTACCCTTCTATTGCATCATACGCATGATCTTGATCAAAGGCTATTGTTGGTTCCTGAATCTCTTTTTCCTTAATGCTTAATCCAGGAGGTGCATTTGGAAGGTTGGTCATCAAGCTTTTTACGTAATTTTTTCGAGAGTCGCTTGACCTCTTCGAATCCAATTCTTGTTTAACGATATCCCTTAATTTTACACATGATAAACGTGTCTGAAAAAATTGAAGGAATTAAACCAAAAAAAAAATATATGCACATAAAGCAAAGTCCTCGTCTACCTTAGGTCCACGTCAAGCGGAATAACTTTTACTGGCTTCCATGCTTGTAGATGCCTGATATATAAAGGCTCATCAGATAGTTGTGTGGTAAAAAATTTAGAAGACGTGAAGCAAATCGTTGAACAATAACATTTCAATTCCGTCAAGTCATATATCATTCTTTCCCGACTCGATATTCGAAATTGCCCTTTGATTACCTATACCGGAATTATGAAGCGATTGGTGAACTAAACTTGTAATTTGTAAACATGTATATTGAAGAAATAATTTACTTACTTGCCGAGCTCTGGAACAAAGAGGGTATCCGCACAGGTTATCAACGTTCCTTTCCTCAATGACTTCTTGATACTGATATGGTCGTAAATACTTTGCCTATGATCATATAATGTATTTAGTTGAAATCAAAATTGGTAACGCCGTGCGAAAAACAAAAATTGGATAATTTCATACCGCTTCTTGCAGTACATGGAGTTGAACGGTTTCATAAAGTTTTTCCTGCCATTCCGTTGCTAACTGCTCAAAGACTTTGCGTGTTTCAAGGCTTTGTTTCAGGAGTTGTTGTTTTTTGTTTAGCTTGTTTGTTTTCGCTGAGCGCACTTGTTTTTCATTGACCTTTTCCTTTTTCCTGGGTCTACGCTTTTTAGCATCGCGCGGTACAACCTGACGCTCGCTCATGGTTAGATCGAATCGGAAACGCGACGTAATTATTTTATATTACCAATTTTTGATAGCACACGTTATAGACATTTTTTTCTTGTCTAAACGGAACTTACGCAATAAGGCCAATAGAATGTTACACGAATTCAGACACTGTCACGGGTTTCCTATAATTTAATATAGCTATCAAAAAGCAAACAATAATATAATAACTTAAAGAATAATCCAAAAAGAATTGTTAACTCCTTGATAAATAAAAAAAGGATTAGAATAGTTTGGATAAAGTCAAGGTTAAGAAGGAAAGCACAAAATATCTTATAATTAAAAAGAATAAAATTAAAAAAGAAATTATAAAAAAAAATTTTTTTTAATCAAATTAAATTATAATTTATTAATCAATTTAAATCATAAGTACAGTTTTACTTGAGCAGCATAATATATGCTATATATATACTATAGCTAAATATTTTCATTAAATTTAACAAATTTGTTATAGATAACAATAGTTTCTAAGTCAGATTTTCAAAATAATATTTTGTTTTATAATAATCATTAAATAAATATCTTTCTAATTTATTACTTCATTGTTAATAGATTATCACTACTATATATTCTATCAAGTCGCAGAAATACAGAAAACTATAAAAAGATGAATTGAAAAAAAAAAAAGATGATATTTAAAAATATGCAAGTATATTATAAAAAAATAAAAAATAAAAATAAAATTTTTAATTTCTTTCAAAAATCTATTTTTCAAGATTTCTTTTTAATAAAAAATACCTAATTGAAATATTCTTTTTTCCTCTGACTATCTAAGGAACTTATTTATTTTTTATCTTAATTTTCTTCTTATTTATTTTTTTTTTTTTTAACTCACAATCATATTATTATAGCTTATCTTTATTGAGATATTAGAAATATTTATAACCTTACATAAACTATTATTTATATGATGACTAAATAGTCTTTATACATTATTAGTTAAAATACTATACTACTTAAAATATAAAAAGTCAACTAAACTAGTTTGGATCAAATAAAATAAACTTTAAACTAGGTACTCTATATTGAATTTTGATAATAATATTATATTTTTCTAATAGATTGATTATAATTTCTATCTATCAAAATTATTGTTTATAATTTATTACTATAGAATATTCTGAATAACAATGAATTGTTGAATTATAGTGATGATCACAATTAGTACAATAAAAAATTTTTTTTCATTAAATTAAAATATTTTGTACAAATTCAAAGACATCTTTTTTTTTTATAGGTTTTATTTGTTAATAGTAGCATTTTTAAATAGTAAAAATTAAATACAAATCAATAAGGCAATTATTTCACAAATTATATATTTATTTGATAAATACTGTTATATTATTTATTTTCATTTTAAATGCATCTCAAATATGACATATAAAATCAAATTAAATTTAATTGAAAAAAAATTTTTTTTATCTATATTAGATAGGATTCAATCTATCCTATTATCCTATGTAGCCATCTCATACCTTTATTATATTACGAATTCTTTTGGACATAGTGTGGATTAGGTTGGTATAGGTATTAATATTGTTTTTCTACCAAACCTGTTGTATCTTGTTTCACAAGTCCTTCTTACCTAAAATTTACCTAAGAATATACTAAAGATGATAATCAACTTTATTTTATAAATATTCAATAGAGTTTATATTAGAAAATTATGGAGACCAATTTAATATCTTAATTCTATTATTCTTAAGCCACTGTTTTGTTAAATTCACTGTATATTTAGGATTTCTATCCTATTGAAATATAATATTTTTAATTATGAACTCATAATCTCTAATAGTATTTATAAGATCTTTGCAAAGTATCTATTGATACAGCTCAGCATTCATCATATTATTAATCTTATAAAAACTATCAATGCATTGAGATATTTAACAACCTCAAATCATTATTGATCTACTCTAAACTTTACTATAGATTTAATGTAAAACTGATTTAATGATTTTTTGGATATTTTCAGTAATATTGTTTCCTATCTGAATCAAAAATTTTAAACTTGGACTTATCAAATCATATAATCTTTAATTAATCTTCAATAGTTCAAGTTTTGTGATTTAGTACAAATTCTAATCATCTTTTTTAATATTTTTTGCTTAGATAATGTTTTTTCTTTTTACTTTTGATACAAAACCATTGTTCCATAGTATATAATAAATAGTGGATAATGAGATATTAATGTTTTTTTTTTCTTCTATATATCTTTGAACTTTATTTGCAAATAAGCATCTCTAGAAGGTAATAAGATTACTGATTTTTTTTTATTGATTCATTTATGGAATGTAGTTGATTAAACCTTACTATATTTTCAAGAAAACATTTTTTATACTATTTTTTACTAATACGAGAAACTATTAAAGGGTTAATATTTTTCAACTTTGCTATTTGTTTTGTAGTATATCTATTTTAGAGAAAAAGAAAAACTTATACCCTTTTTTCTGAAGTCATACAGTATCTTTGCATCTTAGTTTTCTAATCAAAAAGCTGTAATATGGTATAATATAAAACAAACCCCAATAAAATTACCTTTATATTATACTTATGTAATACAATTATAATCAATTGATCTTTACATAAAATGATCATAACTAATGCAATATATGTTTTATAATAATTGTATATTTATCTTGAGATTGAAAATAATAATAACTATTGAGATTTTAATATACAAAATTGATACTATTAATAAATAGAATTATTAAAAAAAAAAAAAAAGGATACTGTGATCAAATTTATATTTGACCGGTGTGTCCAAGTGAAATTGCTTTTAAAAGGACAATTCCCAAAGAAAGAATTAAAGAATCAGTTTATAATAAAGAAATATTCAAGAAAA
>CAJVPT010000137.1:0-40461 GCA_910592055.1 Acaulospora colombiana
ATAGTTTATAAAATAGCTTTGTAAATGAAAATTGTGTAATGCATATAATCAATAAAATGGGCAACGTTGTGTGTTTTTAAAAAAAAAAAAAAAAAAGTCATGCCATATAGTTTTTATTTAATTATTGACATTCTCTTATATACACAAATTGAATTGTAAGAAAAATACATTTATGATAGAAAAAAAAACTAATGGTTCAGTATCTTATGAACCCTGTGACTTGCTTTAGTTTATCATTAGGTGAATATTAGTGTGTCATAACTCCACTAGCACTGATATTTGTATAGAAGAGAGAGTTAATATTAAAACTGTTCTGTAGTATGTTTCTCATATTGAAATTTGTTAGTTCTATGAATAGATATTCCTTATTGTCTGTCAATCTTTCATTCTGAGATGGTTTCTTGTTTTTTGTTGTGGTGTTATCCCTGTTTTGTTCTCATTTCATTTTCTTAGATATGCCCTTGTTTTTTTTCATTCTAATACCAGGTTGCATCTTAGCTTCCAGATGTTTCTTTTTTCCTTCCACAGTTGTACTATTGCTTTCTTTACTGCAACCTTGGCTGCCATTTCGTTTCCTGTAATTTTTTCTGCTATCTGAATTATCTTATATATGACCACTCCTCTGATGATGTCTGTCAGTTCTACTGTTTTGTGTTTTCCTTTTCTTTTGGCTGGTTTGAGTAGATATTCCCATTGACTTTGAATAGGTTGCAGCTGTTTGTTTTCATTGGCTCTTGCTGCACACTCTTGTGTCAGGAGTTTAATTAGTTTTTCCATTATTCTTGTTTTGTTTGGTTTACATATAAAGGGGTGTAGGTCTTTTTCTTCTTGTTTGCCACAAATTATACACACTGATAATTAATAAATCCATGGTTTGCATCTGTTCATGTTTGCTATTGTGGAGTGTTCATTAGACTGCATTTTCCATCTGAAGGTTCTGTCCCTGTGGTCATCTTGACTTGTTTGAAGAATGTAATTTTGGAGGGTATCAGGGTCTGTATGGTTAGTCCCCAGTTTATTTCTTTGGTTTTTTGTCCTATTAACCATGTTGGTTTCGTGTAGTGTTCTCCACTTACTGGCCCATTTGATCTTTAAAAGAGTCTTTTTAATTGTTATAAAGGGTAGGTCCACAAATGACTAGTTCCATCTTAGTGTTGTGTTACAGCTTGTAGACTGGAGTTCTTGTATCTTTATGATGTTTTTTAAGTTGTCCGCAAGTGTAGTAGCTATTAATTTGTCTGCTTGTTCATTTCCTTTGTCTCTTGAGTGACCTTTTATCTTTGTCTATTGAACTTTGATTTGTTGTGCCATGATAATTTCTTGAATTGTGTCAGTTAACAGCCCATTCAGACTTCCTAATTTTTTCCCCTTGGTCTGGTTCTTGTATGAACTTTTCTTTATTGCATTAATTGTACATTGACTGTCTGTGAGAATTTTAATCCTTTTGTTGAGACTGACTGCGCTGATTGCTTTTAGTATCACTGTCAGTTTTGCCCTGGTAGAAGATGGTATATCCTGTCTTTCTACCTGGAAGGTTATTATTTTCTGTTCTGATTGTATTTTAGCTATCCATCCAATTCCCATCCTACTTCTAGTTGCCCATCTTGTGAAGGAGCCATCTGTATAAAACTGTATATTATCTTCTGTTACTAGTATTCTTGTTATGTGTCGCAACTTTTGGATGGTTCTGGTTGGTGCTTTTAACTTTTTTTCTATTAGGGTTTCAGTAATTGATAAGGAGTCCAGGTAAATTTTTGGTATATGTTTATATGGAGCCTTTCTGCTAGTTTCCCTTATCATGTGTTTTATCTCTTGTGGAGATTATTGTAATCTGTTGAGTAGAGTTTACCTAGTGTTTATAGACTATTGTCCTGAAAAAATTCTGGTAGTGCTCTTTTTGACCTTGATGTTTACTGAATGTGCAAGAGTTGCTCCATAATGCAT
This sequence comes from Acaulospora colombiana, assembly GCA_910592055.1. NCBI lineage: Eukaryota > Fungi > Glomeromycota > Glomeromycetes > Diversisporales > Acaulosporaceae > Acaulospora > Acaulospora colombiana. Next base: position 1,945 of record CAJVPT010000137.1, read on the forward strand.
TGTTGTTGGTCCTTGTAGTTTTTCCTTAGTTCTTAGTTGTTGAAGGGGCATTCTTTTTACTTGAATATTGGTGAAGTCTCTTTATTTCTAATCATGTGATTCACAATGACCCTTTGGTTGTCTAGTTGTTTTTTTTTCTTTGTTATTATAGTTTCTCCATTCTTTTTTGTTGCAAAACATTTGATTGTTGACTGGTGTTAGGCAGGAAGGACAGGAGTGATTGTGCGGAAACTATTGGTAGAACAGTTATTGTCTCTTTGGTTGAGTAGTTCCTTCCTGTTAACTTTTAATTCTGGTTCCATTTGTGTGATCAGTTCTTTCAAGTCTTTGTACCATTCAGGTGTTCTGCCTTGTCTCCCCAGTTTTATTCTTATTTGTTGCTATAATAGGATTCTAGTTCTGCTATCATTCAATAGTTGATCTTTAAATATTATCTTTCTTCTTTTGAGTGAGGTTCTATATTTGTTATACCATTCCTCTGTGACTAGTTCTTTAATTGCTTTACCCTCATTTCTAACAGGTTTTCTATACCAGGTATGTTCTGTCAGTGCTATTGTGATTCCTTGTACTTTGAGCATGTTCAGGATATCATTTGTAAATTTGTTCTTTTTTTTTTTGTCCAGAATGGGAGTTTATCTGTCAGGACTGAAGTGTTTGACCAGTAGTTGTTCTAGAGTTGTTGGAGTCTAATCTGTGTAGTGATACCTACCAAATTATAACTGTTTAATCTATTTGTTAGGTTCTTCCCATGTATAAGGATTTGTCTGTCCCATAGGTTGAAAAACTTGTAGCCAAAGTTAGTATGGAGAATAGAGTTCGGTATTGTTAAGATAGGCCGGCCTTATATTTGAAGGTTTTATTTATTTTGCTGCTTATTTTGTCATACTCTTTCTCAGAAAGGACTGGTCTTTGAGAAGGTTTTATATTGCAGTAAAGAGAACCTTATTAATAATATACCATATCTGCTTGGTTGTTGTTTTCTTCCAAGTCAGTGTTCTGGTTGTGATATCCATCTTTTCTTTAATTATGTTTTTCTGTCGAGTCTTCTTTTCATCTTTTGTTATCCATACACCCAAAATTCTTGTTGCAATGTCTTTCCTGAATGGTTGGATTCGTATTTAATTGAGTTGTATGCTTTTTTCTCTTTGTTCATGAGTTACATTTAGACAAATCAGGAATGATTTCTCTCTATTTACCTGAATGTCATTTATCTTTAGGAATTCTGAGACTTTATCTATAATTAATTGTATATTTGATCTACTATTTGCGAACCATGTGATATCATCCATATATACTGTCACTATTATTTTTGTTTATTTTATTCTTTTATTGGCTATCTCATTTTGACTGGGTGATGTCAGGTCTGAGAAGACTTCTGTTTTTATTGTGTATCCAGTATATTCATCTTGAATTTCTTGCAAAAAAGGATCATAATATACTCTCCAGAAAAAGGGAGAGATGGTGTCTCCTTAATCTATTCTATCATGGACCTGATATTCTTTAGTGAGACCATGTGCTGTGATTATTCAGTTATTTCTACTTTCCAATATGTCATTGAGTATTTCAATTATTTTGTCTGATATTCAAATTCTTTTGAGAACCTGGACTAGCACTTCCTTGTTTATTGAGTCATATGCTTTGCTGATGTCTTGGCTGAAGATCCAGACCTCTTTCTTGTGTTCTCTAGCTTCTTTCATGATGTTGTTGAGGATATGGATTGGTTTCTGAGTGCTTTCTCCTAGTAAATCTGCTCAATTATTGGTGCACAAGATCTTGTGTTTGGTGCAAATAGTTGTAAGTCTTGTATTCAGGACACTCATAAAAACTTTATTTGTTGTTTCGAGTAGTGTAATGGGTCAGATGATGTTGATATCCCCATCCAGTCCTTGAGCTTTGGTATTGGGTACACATTTCCTTTTTTCCAGTCTTCCAGGACTTTAACTGTTTCTAAAATTTCGTTGAAGAGACTCTCTAAGGGTTTTAGCCCCTTTTTTCTCAGATTTTTCAGAAGTATATATGGAATTTCCAAAGGACCTGGGGCACTTTACTTCTTCTTTCCTTTGATTGCATCCCTTATCTCTGATGTGTCTATTGGAAGCAATGTGTTGCTGAACCAGCTTACCTGGACTGTCTTCTTGGATTTGTACTGCTTTGTCCAGTATGGAAAATCTTTTATGTTCAGAATCAGTCTGGGTCTTATCCATTCCTGGCAGAGTTTCCGTATTTTGTTTTTAATCATTATTGAATCTGTGATTATTTCAATTTCATTCTCCACTTTCCATTCTATGAGTCTCTGTGTATTAATTACTCTAGGATATCCTTTCAAAATACTGTTGACCATTTTCTTTGGGTGTTTCTCTTGATCTTTATATCTCTGTTCAATACATCTTTGTGTCCTCTTCCCCTTTTCTTTTTCAATCGTGACTTTTGCTATCATGGTTTCTATTTCCCAAATCTCTTTTGTCTCTGATAACCATTTTTGTAACTCTTCTTTTCTACCTACTGTGGCTTTCTGAAATAGTAGAGGTTCTGTTAACAGTGTGTTTGTGTATTAATTTTCTTTACTAGTTCTTAGATCAGTGTCTCAAAAGTATATGAACGGGAGTCTGAATTTATTAGCCATGTAGTGTATTTCTTTTGGAGGTTGCTTATCTTGAGTGATCTTTGTATGATTTCCTTGTACCTGGACTTGTGTATTGTTCCAGTGTTTCTTTTCTGCACTTCTTTTTTAAGGAGGCCTTTGTTGCTAACTTTATTGATTAATTGAAATATTTCCATGTTTCCTCTACTGTCTTGTTGTTGTCTTTGAGGAAGGCTTTCAGCTTTTTCTCCATTATCTTTGTGAATTTTGCCCATTGTTTGGGACTTGAGTTGGTATAGTCAATTTTGTTTTGCTTGTTGTTTTTCCTGTTTGCTAATTTGTTTCATATGGTATGTAGCATACTGAGGTAAGTAATGGCTATTTTGTGATCACTCTTGATCGCTATGTCTACCTCTAGGTGTTCAACATTGATGATGCTTGGCTGTAGTGGGTCAGAAACCTATATATAGTCGAGTCTGCTACCATAGTTTGATTTGGATCTATTGTATGTGTAGCTTGTTTCCCTGAAGTGAACTTGTTGGTATGTGTCTATTATATTATATGCCTCCAGTGTGTCAATTAGGTGTTAAAGCTTATTTCCTCTGATTTTTCCTGATGTGCGATCTAGTTGATAGTCTACTATTTCATTGAAATGTCCCATTACTATGATATACATGTTGTTACTTTTGGCTTTGCTGATTTGTGCTTTATATCACTATAGAAGTTTGTTTCTGTCTTGTTTGTTTGATATGTTTGATGTGTGTAAAGAGTAATGATTCTGTATTGTATTTGTCCTCTAAAGGTCAGGTCTATTGAGAGACTTCAGTTGATTCATTCTTTGGATCTGAAGACATGTGTGGTCCATTCCTTCTTAATCAGTATGCTTACCCCTGTTCTGTATAATTGATATCTTGGTGTTATTTACCAAATTTGATACTTTTTTTCTTCATCATACCATTTTTGATTTTCTGGAAGCCAGATCTCTGTGATTCCCAATATGTTCATTTGTTGTTCTTGGCTGTATTCTAAGATTGCTAACTTGTCTGCTTCGGTATTGATTCCTCTTACATTTAAAGTTCCTATTTTCCAAAACTTGTGTGATTCATTAGTTTTATTTATTCCTTCGTGTTGCCTATTGTAGGCTCTATTCTCTGGAGGTTTCCTAATCATAATGATTGAGAAGGAAGAAGTGGGTTGGTTCAATATGGTCTACTCTATTGATGGATATATCCAGGCAGTCCATCATTTCTTTCATGGTAAATGTCATTTTGGATTCTATCTAATTGATTTTTTTATTTATCATTTCCTGCTGCTATCTGATGTCCATCCTTTTGGGTGATGGGGTTCTGAAGTTCGAGCTTCCTGGAGATGACTCATTTCATACGGGGGTCTGTAATTGCTGGTTCTTTGGCTTTAATGTGAAGACCTTCTTCAATTGCTGAATGGGTGCCTCTAGTGACACTAGCATATGTGTGTCCTGTAGTCAGGGTCTTAACTGTAAATCTTCTCTTTTGTTAGATTAAGGAGGGATCTCTTCTGTTGGTTCCTAGTCTTGGTTGTCTAAACCTATTGGTTCTATCTTTTTTCATTATACTTTCTTTTGCTGTTATACATGAAGTGTGTTCGTGATTGTAAACTCCACAGCCAAAACATAGATTGATTGTTTTTGTTACCCAGTTTAGTTTCGTGTTTTGAAGTTGAAGGTCTGTTCCTTTTGCCCTAATCAAATCCTGTTCATTCTTGTAGTACAAGATAGCAAACCTTTTGTTATGGTTTCTGTTATTTAAAGGAATATAGACTGCTTTGGCCTCTGTTTGTTCAATTATTTTTTTAAGTTTTTTTGCGGAGGATCCTCATGATAGGTTTGCCAGTGTAGTACTGTATTGATTCCTTTTTTCTCTTGTGATATGGGTTCTAACCAGTGGGAAGGTCCTCATGCAAATAGTATCTTTATAAATAGTCCATTTTTGAACTTGTTCCTTGTATGTGGTTGTTGTTTTAAACTGAACTATACCAGATTTAACTTGTCCTGCTACTTGTAAGGTAATATACTCAATGTATGTCTTGTCCTGGAAAAGATTAATAATGTCCTTTTTTTGGAAATAGTTGGAGATGTTCCAAACTCTGATAGAATGGGTTTTGCTTTCAGTGGTACCGATTTCCGGTGCAAGACTAAGATAGGCAATTTCATTGTTAGTGATCTGGATCTCACATATATCAATAGCCTCATAGTAGTTGCCAAAGATGGCTGCAATTGTTGAAGTTCCAATTGATTCTTTTAAGTGGATATGCTTCAGGGTTGTTAGGTGCTCCAGTTTGCTGTGAATATGGTTGAATTTTTCCTCTGAAGAAATTTCCAGTATTGCTTCTAGCTCAATGAAAACCTTGACTGGACAAAGTGTGTTTCTATTTTCTTGGGTTCCTGCTTGTTGTGTTCCTCCTACTGTCTTCTTGGGGGTATTGTTGTAACTGAAATTGTTCAGGGTGATGTTATTATTCATTGGGTTCTCTTTTTCCTCTCTTGTCATTGATATTGTTGAGGTTGCTATCAATGGGAACTGTGATCTTGTCTCGGTTTCTCTTTTCTCTGTTGGCAATAGGGTGATTGAGATATCGATCTCTTGGTCCAGGTCTTTATCTTCTTCTGTTATTTCAGGCTTTGAGATGTCTGTAATTTGTGCATTTATCAAAGAAATCTCTGGTGTTTTCTTCGCTTCCTCTTTTTCAGTCGCTGTACAGTTTTTTTTTTTGTGCTGGTTAGAGGACTAAATTTACTTACAAGTTTGGTTTTTAGGAGCAGTTTGGAGATTTTATCACTGCTTGTGATGATTCTTTCTCCTGTATAGCTAACCATTGAGTTTCTTGCCCTGATCAACTTTTGTGACATGTTGGTGGTGGTTGCTCATTATGAGCATTTTGTTTTTTCTTTTATGTTTTGGGTTGTTATTATAAAAAGAAATTTTCAGAAATTTTGATGTGAATAGGAAAGAGTTTGGTATTGCCTTTCTATATTCTTATACTGTTAGGTGTTTATTAATTGAACTGTTGCTTTTGGTTCATTCAAAAATATCATTCTACTTCTAGCTCTACAAAGTTAGTCTCAAGTTTTTAGTTAACTTTAGAACTTGCAATATGAAATTTTTTATATCTTTGAGGTGATTTAGGGATTCACATGAAAAAATATTGAGGAGCTTCTATGTTTAATATGCACTTGTTTTAACTTAATGATTGTAGTAAGTTCTACTGGACATTGATTGTTTATTCTTTTACAGAGTCTGATTATTTGGCTTTCTTTTTGGAGCATCCATATACTTTTAAGATTGTATATCTTTGGATGATGAATCACACTATTGGGGCTGGATCTAAATAAGCTATTTTATTCTTAAAGAGCTTATGATATGCTGCTGTCAAGTTATTGCATATTTTCCAGAACAATATGCTATGCTACATTCTAAACTCTATTCTCAGAATCAATAATCTATTTAGTAAATAAAGGGCTTGCTTATCAGTCAATTTTTGTTTTTGAGGACTCTCATAATAGTATTAATTTTTTTTAGGACCCTTTCTTTAAGTTTGATTGCAGTTTTCTAGTTGTCTGTCCATATTCCCAGGAATCTTGCTTGCTCTCTTCTATCTAATTCTCTAACTACTTCTTTGTTGATTCCTATATGAACTTCTTCTGGATAGTAGTTGGAATTATTGATAGTAACCAAAACTGACTTATTACTATTTATCTGAGAGTCTTTTGCTTTGTAAAAGATCCTTGTTTTTCTAGGTTCTTTTTTATTTCTTCTTTGGATTTTGCTATCTATATGGTATCATTCATGAAAGCTATAGCTGTATATTTTGATTCTAGCTTTTTAGTAGTATTATTTTTTAATTATAATTCCATGAAACTTCCATTTTGTATCTCTATTCTATGTCTTCTTGGATTTTGCACAGCAAATGGTAATAGAAAATTCTTCACATCAGTAATGAAATAGTTTCTCCTTAATCTATTCCATCTCCTAACCTTATTGGTTTCATGAGATTATTTTTAAATATTATTTTGAACTTTCTATTTTTAAACAGGCTCATTATAATCTTGATAAAATCTTTTGGTGCCTTGATCCTTTCCATTGCTTTGATTACATTTTTAGACTAATAGTATCATATACCTTGGCTGTGTTTTGAAAGAGTATCCACAGTTCTTTTTTATTTTCTTTTGCATCTTTGCTTTGCACTCTTATAGCAATTCTGTATAGTTAGGACCCATAAGAATATTGTTAATCTTGCAAATGATTCTTATTCTAGTGATTAAATTTTGGTAAAGCACTTTCTGGTAACTTTCAGAGTATGATTGGTCTTGTATTTGCTAATTTATATTCCCATGGTTTTGGTTTAGCTATTGGATATATGTAACTTTGGTTTCAATATACAGATATAATTTCACATCTTAAAAAGGTATTCAGCATCTTTCATAGGTATTCTTTTCCTTCTTGACTCAATTTCTTTAGCATTTCATAGCCAATCTGGAATTTTCCTGAAGCTTTGTTATTTAGAAATACACAGAGAGTTTCTTCCAGTTCTTCATATGTGATTGGTTCTAGAAGATTGTTGTACTATGAATCTTAGATGTATTGCTTGGAATCATATTTCTTTTTCCATTCTTCGGTAAAATTGGCAAAGTTGGCATCTCACTTTTTGAAGGCCTCTTAATAGTATCTTCTTATTTCTTTTTCAATTTTTTTTTTTTATTTATTGTTATGTATTCCATACCATCTTGCTAGACTTTGACCTGGTCAAGTATTATTTTACTTCTTTCTTTATTTGTTAGTGAGTTTACTATCTTCTTTTGATTGTGTTTAAGATTATTACATCTTAGTTTTAAAGTTGATATGTTCTTGGTTCTTACTTTTTTAGCTTCTAAGTTTTGACTTATAAACTTGAGCCCTTCTATTGCATCTTGAATATCTTTTTTCAAGAATATCCAGGAAATATTGGATATGCTGTATTGAATGCAATAGTTTTTTATCTAAGGATGTGAATCATGAATAGCATTAAGTTTTGTAATAGTCACACTGAGCTCTACACCTTTGTTATTTCTTTTGATGACTTTGCTTTCTTAAAGACTGTTTTTAATTGAAAAGCTCTTCTGTACTGCATAAATTCTGGATTGTATTTATATTGTTTCTCTTTATTTGTTACCAATTTTTTGTTTTCTAATTTATTAAAAGCTATTCTACAAATTATATCTTCAAAGGTTTTTCAGATTTTATTTGCATGTAGTTTCTTTTATCTTCATCAGGTTCTTTATTGAGCATAGGCTTTAAAAAAGTTTTGATTTTATGGTTAAAGCTTTCTCAAAAGGCTTGTCATTATTTGGGAAATGTTTCTTTTAGATCAATCCTTTGTATTTTGGATGTTGTGTAGTATTTAATGGTCTTATTTCTTATAAATAGATTACATTATGTAGGGTTACCAAAAGCATAGTGTAATCACTTCCAGTAGTTTCATTCATATCTTGACTGTCAAATTATAGAATTGTATAATTTGTCAAGCTCTGTAACATCTAGATAAAATCTAATCTGCTACTGCTTGTGATATCTTGCCTTGTAGGAGGTTTGTCTTTTCTTTTTCATATTGCCTATATATCTAAAAATCCTATTTGTCAAGAAGTTAAATAGAGGAATTTCAGGTCACCATGAGGATCTAAAACATGCCCTAGATGAGAATGCTCGTATTAAAGTCACTTATTTAAATTGTATGAAAGCCCTACCATGTTTTTCTCTAATATAGCTTATTAAATTGTCTTGTACTTTCTTGTATCTATATCAATCGGATAAGATATAAATCTGTATAATGCAAATTTTGTTTTTCTTTATCAATTTATTGATGGCAATCATATAACAATCTGCCTTCTCTATTGAAGCTACTTGTTTTTCAAGATCTTTTTTTATTAGTAAACTTACTTCTGCACCTTATGAGATATCTTTGTTAGTACTATGGAAGTATTTATATTCTTTTTAGTTATTGAAAGCCTATTTTGCATTACTGTGTGTTAGCTTGGTCTCACACAATCCTATTACTCCTATGCCTTGCTTACTTATGTCTTCTATAAGACTAAGTTGATTAGTTGTGTCAGTGATACCCCTTATATTGTGTGTGCCTATTCTTATTACCCTTTTTTCAATGTCATTTTCCTTACCTCTATTGTTACTTTACTTTTCTTTTTCCTTTTCTTTTTGTTCAAAAAGTCTATTTTTTCACTTTGTAAGAATTTTTCTCAATCCAAATTTTCTAATTGTATACTGTTATTTTCTTTTTGTTGATATTTGCCCTCCTTTTAAATTTCTATTGAGAATAAACCAGACTTATTTTTCCTCTTAATATTTTGAATAACTGGTACAACTTTTTAGGAGTAATTTACTCCTCTTCTACTATATTTTATTTGTCTATTAGGAGCTGTTCAACTCTCTAGTCTGGCTATTCTGTTACTTACATTTTTTAAGTTATTTAAGATATAATATAATGGGTCTACTTCATTTTCTATTTCTGTATTTGATACATATTTGTCAAAACTATTGTACTGGCTAGGCCTTGAATTGTCAATAGGTTAACTATTACTTTATGTACAGTAGCTGGATTCTTAAGTTTTTCATTATTTCTTTATTTTTCTCTACCAGTTTGAGTTTTATAGAATCTTCTTTGATCTCTTGAAGATGGATCTCTTGGGTGTTGCCTTCTTGGAAATTGTTGATTATTACAATAAGATGAGGAGAAATTGATGAATTTGCTGTCAGATAGTGAGTCAATAGATACCTCATTGTCTATTTCAACTTTCATATCTTGTACTTTGACTCTTTTTCTTTTAGTATCATAGATTTTTTAATTTTCTATTATTGTATTTTTTACACTCCATGATAGATGTAGCCCTTATAAGAAAATATGTTGTTTACAGGCTTTGTTGAGGGCCTCTCTTGATACAAAGCATATGACTGTAAAGTTTTGTTTCTTTAGTGTAAAGGGGTTTCTTGAGGTGTAATTTGCTTTTGCTTCTATACTATTGAGTGCTCTGACTACGAAACTTGAGTAGGACTTGTTTATACTTAGTAATCTTGCAGAGTTTTTGTTTTTTTCTATTAGAATATTATTAATCTCTTTGTCTGTCAATTTTTTATTGGAAAAGATGGCTATAATGGTTTTGTTCCTAAGGGGGTCATTTATAATGTTTCTTGGTTTGTCTTGAGGTAGTTATGCCACTTGATATAAGCATTTACCCTTGTTTTTGTTTTGATCTTGTAGATATACATGTTTCACATCTTACTATACCTTTTGAAATATTCTTTTATAAGGTGTTGTGAAGTTTTATATACTATATCTATTAGGTTAACATGCCATATATTCTCTTCCTCTTTCTCTTTTTTTGATTGAAAGATCTTCGGATCTAATATCTCTAAATTTTGTGTTAGGTTGGTATCCTTGTTTTCGAGTTGTTGTAGACTAAAAGCTTCTTCTTTTTTGTTTATCTCTTCTAAACAGTTGAGAAGATCTTCTTCTTCCTCCAAATGAAAACTCAATTATTTATTTCCATTGATAAATTTTTTGTAAAGAAGTTGCACTTATTTCATGACAATTTTAATATACTACCCAAGTATATATTTTTTTTTCTTTGTTGTTCTCTAGAATGTTTACTGTCATTGCCCCTACTTTATATTTGCCCTTTTTATTTATAAAATAGAAGTTTGGTATTGAGTTGCTTGCCTGTTTCTTGTAGTGTACAAGCTGCATTCACTTATATTGGGACCTTGAATTTTGTTTTTAAGAGTTTCTGCTTCTATTTCCATCTGTTCTTGACCTTCTACCATTGTTATTTCATTATCTAATGTTGTTCTATTTTCTACATCAGTAGTAATCTCCATTAAAATGGGTAGTGTTTTTGTCAACCTTTCTATGATTATGTTTAGATATCTATCTTCTATATAGAGTTGAAGTAGATTCTTTTCTTTTCCCTTTCCTTTATGCCAAAGAAGGATGATATGTTGTCATTCCTTGTGAAATGTATATTATCTATTTTTAGAATTTTGATGATAATGCTATCCAGTATGGTACATATTTCTGGAGTATCAGCAATTATGCTATTGTAATTGATCATACCTTTTTGTTTGATGATTTGTTATATAGCTCATAGTTTACCTATTTCATCATGATTTTTTGCCAGTAGAACTAGTGTATCAATAATCTCATCTTCACTATTGTTTACTATATGAAATATCTGCTTTACTTTATTCATAATAGAGTATATGTATGGATTGATATTATTATTATATTGTTATGTTATATTATAAATAGTCATATGAGCAGATTAATATATGTCCTTAGTGCTATTTTAGTAATTGTTGATAAGCTTTTATGTGTAATACCTATTGTTTTTGCCTATAACCTTGTTTTGTATGTATATTAATCTTGTTTTGATTAGGTACATGTCATTTCTCTTTTTTTACTTAGGTTGTTTACCTGCTTATATTAACTTTATTATGTTTTTACAGACCCCTGACATTCTGTTTATGTTTATTACTTTTTATTGTGAAAGTTGTATCTGATAATTTCACCAATTTAAGTCATACCTGTAGTGCTTTTGTGATAGACTTTTGTTAAACTTATTTTGACAACAACTTTATACATATGTATATGTTTATACTACTCTGGTGATGTGTTTTGATATGTGTAAAGATGGGACATATACATTAGACTGTTTAGACCTTAGGGAGCTTTGATATCCTTCTGGATCTTGAAGAATTTGAGGTTTGCTTGATTTATCGAGCAAACCTATTTGCTTTAGGATTTCTTATAGTATTAAGAAAGGTGTTAACCTATACTAGCCTGACTGTAAACTCTGTGAAGATGATATTGACTTCACATTTCTGACTATAAATAAGTTTATGTTGATCTATTTCCTTCTTTTTAACAAAGAGAATATCATCAAAGTTATACTTTATGTTGTGTTTTCCTCAGTAATCACTAGACTAGAGTTATACACGAAATATTGTTTTTAGTACTAAGATTTCTACTGTATTTTGTTATTGTAAGAGATATATGTCTTGAGTTATATGTGTTGTCTCTTTCCTTTGGTGTATTATCTAAAAAGGAAATTTTTAAAGATTCGAGGGATTTGTGAAAAGAGTTTTTTTTTTTATTTAAAAAAATTTTTTTATTTTATATAATTGTTTATATATATATATTGTAGCAAGCTAATCAGTGAAAATTGAGTAAGACCAGGTCCTCCAATCAGATGTGAATAACCCCATAGAGAACATAGAAGAAATTCCTGAAAATCAGCAAGAAATTCAACTATAACAACAACAAATCCACTCAACAATGAACCAATTGAACCAAAAATTGATAAAATATTCAATATCCTTACCAATACTTTAAATAGAAACACATCTTTCACCATTTCATATAACTATTAATAACAGAGGACCCTACAAATATAAATAGCTATAATGCAACTCCTCTTTGCTTCATTATTGTTATTTTTATTTTTTTCCTTTCTTTGTATCAAAGAACACAAATTAACTTAACTCGAATTCTCTATTATATATTAATACTCCACTATATATCACAACAAACAATATATAGACAACAACTACCTATAATATACAGGGTCTAGTCGATAAGCACAAGAGAGAAACATGATTTTTTTTTTTGACAAACACTTAACATGCCTATTTTATTGAATATATATATATTTTTAAAGCTGGCAAAGTCATACCATCCAGTTTTTATTTAATCATTGGTATCTTCTTTTATACACAAATTGAATTGCAAGAAAAATTACATTTATGATAGGAAAAAAACTGTTGGCTTAGTATCTATGCGAACCCAGTGACTTGCTGCAGTTCACCTGATGGTGAATGTTAGTATGTCATGATTCCACTAAAACTGATATTTAAGGAAAAAAGTAAGTTAGGTGAGTATTTATTATGTAAAATATTGTTCATGCAGTGGTTGATTACATCTATATATGAGTATCTGTTAGTGTTTTGTGTGGTTCCACCCTGTTGTTCTCTTGTGCTTGTTGATTCTTGGGATGCCCTTGTATGTTCACATTTCTTCTTTGATGAGATTCCTTGGGTTTTTTTCATTCCTATGACCAGATTATACCTTAGCTTCCAAATTTCTCTCTTATCTTTCCAAAACCGGTTTGTTGTTACCTTCAATGTCATATTTACAGCTTTTGCATTTCCTGTGATTTCTTCTGCTATCTGTCTATTTTGTGTGTGATGGCCCCCTTATAATGTCCAGATATCCTATCTTGTTTAATCCTTCTGTTTCTCTTGATGTTAGTGAGTTGAGGGGCCTTTTCCAGTTTTATTGTATGGCTTCCCTTTGTTTGTTACCATTCACCCTAACTGCATACTCTTCAGTGACGAAGGATGTATACCTCTCCCTCAATCTTGTCCTATTTGGTCCATAGATAAATGGATGTAGATTTCTTTCTTCATGTTGTTTGCATATGATGCATGTTGGGTTTTTGTACAGATGTAGTTTTCATATGTTCATATTTGCCATTGTGGAATGTTCATTGAGCCATGTTTTCCAATAAAATGCTCTGTCTTTGTGATTTTGCTGATCATTTTTGAATGATGTTATTTTGGAGGGTATTAATGTTTCCATAGTGAGGTTCCAGTCTATTTTCTTTGATTTCTGTCCAGAGAGCCACTTTTGTGTTCTTTGTAGTATTCTCTATTTGCTTGCCCATTTTGTCTTGAGGAGGGTTTTCTCTATTGTTCTGAAAGGAAGGTCCACAAAGGACTGGTCCCATCTAAGTACTGTTATGTTGCTTGTTGAGTGTAACTCCTGGACCCTTATTATGTCTTTGGGCTTATCTAGTATTATTGTTGTGGCTAGCTTTTCTGCTGCTTCATTTCCTTTATTCCCTGAGTGTTCTTTGACCTTTGTCCTCTTTATCTTAATATTCTGTATAGCTACGATTTCTAGAATAGTGTTGACCAGGTTCCTGTTTGGGTTTTCTGTTTTTCGATTCTTGGTTTTGTTTTTTTTCCTAATTTTTTGAACCACATTAATTGCCCTTGACTATCTATTATTATTTCTATCTTCTTTCCTACACTTACTGTGCTGACTGCTGTTAGTATCACTATTAATTCTGCTCTGGTAGAGGATGGGGTGTCCTGTATTTCTGCTTGAAATGTGGTGATATGTGTTCCTGTCTTTGTTTGGATTACCCACCCGATTTCCATTCTACTATTTATGTATTGCCTTGTTAAGGAGCTGTCGGTATATATCTTCAGGTTATCCTGATTACTGATTTCTTGTGTGATTTGTTGTAACTTTGCTAATGTTCTTTCAGTGGCCTTTAGTCTCTACTGGATTAGGCCTTTCATGATCGAGAGAGGATCCATATATGTTGATAGTAGATTTGTGTCTGTGCCTTTTCTGTTGATTTCCTTGAGTGCAAGCTCTATTCCTTACAGTAACAATTGCAGTCTGTTAATCGAAGGTTGCTTTGTATCTCTGTCTTGTACCTGTAGTGAGATGCAGCCTTGGGTGCTTTTCTTCACCTTGATATTCACCGAGTTTGCCAATAACTGCATCATTATACATTGTTGTTGATCTTTGTATCGCCTCCTGAGTTCTGGATCATTAAAGGGCAGCCTTTGCATTTATGGATTGGAGATGTTTGGTTTCCTCTGATCATGTGGGTGGCCACAATAGATTGATTATCAAGAACTTTCTTTTTCTTTGTTATTATTATTGTCTTATCTCTTTTTGTAGCTAGCCATTTTATTGTTGATTGTTGTTGAAATGGGGTCACCGGTATATTAGACCTAAAGCTATTAATAGTAGGACTGTTGATTCTGTTGTCTCTTGCTGATGTTACCTCACTTCCTGTTTCTTCCTGTAGGATGTCAAGCTCCCTTACCAGTTCTTTCATCTCTCTATACCATATAGATGTCCTACCTTGTTTCCCTAGTCTGGCTCTCACCTGTTGCCAGGAGAAAAATCTTGTCTTCCTGTCATTTAGCAGCTGATCTAGGAAGAATATTCCTCTATATCTAAGTGAGTGTCTATGTTTGTTGTACCAATCTTCTGTGACCATCTCTCTGATGGTTCTCCCCTCCTTCTTGATTGGTTTTCCAAACCACGTGTGTTCCACTGGTACCATAGTGATTCCCTGATACTTCAAAATATTCAAGATTCATTCGTTAGGTTTTTCCCTTTCTTTTTCTGAAATAGGAGCCTGTTGTCAGGATTGATTTTGTTGACTAGTATTCGTTTTGCAGGTGCTGTAGTCTAATTTGTATTGTCGTTTCTCCTAAGTTGTGACTATTTAATCTGTTATATAGATTCTTACCATGCGAGAGGATGTGTCTGTCCCATAGGTTGAAGAGTTTGTAACCAAAGTCTGCATGGAGGATTCAATTTGGGGTCATTGATGCTATTTCCACTTTGTGTTTGAAAACCTTATTTATTTTACCACTAAGTCTGTCGTATTCTTTCTTTGTTAGGGTCATATCATTTAGAAGATACTCGATTGCTGAAAAGAGTGCATAATTGACTATGTATCTTGTTTGTTTGTCTGTAACTTTCTTTTATGCCAGGATTCTAATAATTGCCTCTACCTTTCCTTCTATTATCTTTTTTTGAAGAACTTTTTTTCCATCTTCCGAAATCCATACTCCCAGAATCCTTGTTGCTTTCTCTTTTTGAAGTAATGTAATTAGTGTTCCATTTGTTATAATGTCTGACTCTCAGTATTCTTCACGTGTGTTAATGCAGATCAGTACTGATTTTTCGCTATTGAGATGTATATTATTTATTTTAAGAAATTTGGTCACTTTGTTCATGATGGCTTGCATTCTAGACTGACTGCTTGTGAACCATGTAGTGTTATCCATATATACTGTTGCTATGATTTTTGTCTTTTTTCTTCCCATGTTTATAATCTTCTCCTGATTTGGAGGAGTAAGGTTATGAATCACTTTGTTTCCATTGTGTATCCTTTTGTGTCTGTCTTCAATCTTCTACAGGAGAGGGTCATAAAAGATTCTTCATATGAGGGGGATATAGTATCTTCCTGGTCTATTCTGTCTTGGATGGAGTATTCTTCTGTTAGTTTATGTGCTATAATTATCCTGTTATTCCTGTCGACTAATGTGTTTTTCAGAATTCTGATTATCCTTTCTGGTATGTGGATTCTCCTGAGTGACTTGATCATCATTCCTCTGTTAATTGAATCATATACTTTACTGATGTCTTGGCTGAAGATCCAGGCCTCTTTTTTGAACTCTCTTGTTTCCTCCATGATATTGTTCAGAATGTGATTGGTTCCTGTATGCTTCCACCCAGAAGTCCTGTTCAATTATTGTGATATAATATCTTGTGTCTAATACATATTTTCGCTAGTCTTGTTGCTATGATACTCATAAATATCTTTCTTGTGGTTTCCAATAGTATAATAGGTCTTGTTATATTAATATCTTTTAGCCAGTCTTTGGGTTTGGAAATTGGGTATATGTTTTCTTTCCTCCAGTCTTTTGAAATATCCCCTGTGGCTAGAATCTTATTAAAAAGTGTTTCCAACACCTTTAATCTATCCTTCCCCAGGTTTTTTAACATAATGTATGGTATTTCTGATGGGCCTGAAGTGTTTGCGCTCTTCTTTTTTCTAATTGTGTCACTTATTTCTGATACCTCGATTCTTTCAAGTGTTTCTTTGAACCAATCTTCTGAATATCTTATTTGGGGACGTATTGTTGTTGCCAATATAAATATTTCTTCACATCCAGTACCTGTCTTGATTGGGTCCATTCTTGGAAGTGCTTCTTAATTTTGTCCTTGATTTCTTCTGGGTTTGTTATTATCTCCATCTCATTCTCTTGGTTTCTTTCAACCAGTTGCTGGGTATCTATGACTCTAGATTGCCAGTCCAGTATACTGTTGATCATCTTGCATGGTTGCTTTTCCAGCTACTTGTATATTAGCTCTATTCTTTTTTGTATTATCTTCCCTTTCACTTGTTCTACTTTAATTTTGATAATTGCATTCTCTGCTTACCAGATTTCTTTGGTATCCAACAACTATTTGTGTAGGGATCTCTGTTTTGTAAAGTACTCTTTTTGAAGAGTGGTGAAAGTGTCAGGAGTGGGATCGGTGTGTTAATTTCCTTGACTTTCTCCTCTATTATCTTCCTGTCTTCTTCTGTTTTGGATTCTGGTTCTATGAGCCATGCCTGGCACCTTCTATATATTTTGTCAAGCTTGAGCTGTTTGTACATCAGTCATTTGTATTTCGACTTGTATATGGTTCTAATGTTTTTGCTATGCTTTTTCTTTTTAAGTATTGTTTTTGCTACTGCCATTATTGCTTCTTTGAATTGATTCCATATTCTTTCTACTGTCTCTGGGTTTGCCCTTAGGATTCCCTTTGCTATTTAATTCATTTTCCCTAAGAAGTTGGTCCACTGTTTTGATATAGAATTTTGATAGTCAATCCTATTCTACCTATTGTTCTTTCTGTTTGCTAATTTGGACCAAACACCGTGCGGTGTACTGAGCTCTATTATGACTATCTTGTGGTCATTTCTGATTACCGTGTCCACTGTGATATGATTCGTATTGATCACTTGTGGAAGTAGGGGGCTGGATGTCCAGATGTGGTCTATTCTGCTCCCATAATCTGATTCGGGCCTGTTGTAGATATAGCTTCTCTTGGTTGGATTGATATATCTGTACACGTCATTTAACTCAAATGTTATTAGTAAGTCAATGATATGGTGAGGTTTGCTTACTCTATTTCTTTTTATTGTACAGTTCAGGTGTTTATCTGTTATCTCGTTGAAGTCATCCATTACTATAATAAACATGTTTTTCCCTTTTGCCTCGGTGATTTTTTCCTTGATCCATTGCTTGAGTTTGACCCTGTCCTGCTTCTTCATTTCATTTGCTGTGTTATACACTGTTAAAATTTGATATTGGATTTTTCCTTTGAAGGCCAAGTCTAATAGTAGGCCTCGATTGTTGCATTCTTCTTTGTTGAAAACATGTTGCCCACTTCTTTTCTACTACTATAGTTATGCCTGCTCCATGCATCTGTTGTATTGGTTTAATTTTTCATATGTGATATCTTCTTCAACATCTTTCCATCTCTGGTTTTCTACAAACCAGGTTTCTGTTATACCATGTATATCTATTCTAGTTTCTTAACAGTATTCTAATATTGCTAGTTGATCTGTTTCTGTGTTGAGTTCTCTAACGTTTAGTGTTTTTATTTTCCAGATTTCTTGTATTTGTTCTAAATTGCTCTTTTTTGATTCTCACTTATTGCGAGCTGCTTGCTTTGTATAGTTGTTAATAATAAATATTTGGGAGGAGCTGAAGGACTATTTTTGTTGCACTTGGTGTCTTAATATATGTGTCTAAACAATTCATCATTTCTTTTATGGTGGAGTCTATTGTGGATTCCATATGACTAATCATTCTATTCAAGATTTCCTGTTGCTGTCTAATGTCTAGCCTTTTAGTGATGGGGCTCTGAAGCTTGAGCTTATTGTAGGTGAGCTGTACCTGACTGGGGAGTCTGTTATGGCTGGTCCTTTGGCTTTGATTAATGGTCCTATCTCCATCACTGTTATCCTTCTGTCTAGTATGTGTACCTGATATTTGATTACTTTCATGTCACCTTGAAGTTATCTGAAAGCCTCTCATATTGCTTTCATTTGTGCTGTCTAGTAAGGAGGTCCTCTTGTGACACTCATGTATATTTATTTTATACTAGTTGTACTTTCTTGTTAGGCCACTTGTGTGCCTGGGCATCGGCTGTCCTCTTTGTTGTGGAGATGGGAGTCTGGGCTGACTGGGTCTGTTCATCCAGTCTTTTTTAAGGGTATGCTTTTTTTTAATATTACAAGTGTTGAGTTCGTGCTCTCGGACACCACATCCAAAACAAAGCTTTGCTGTTTTGGGTACCCAGACTAGTTCCACACCTCTCAAGTGGAACATGGAACCTCTTGCAGTATCTAGGTCTTGCATATTCTTGAAATAAAGGATAGTGAACCAATTGTTTTGATTGAGGTGGTTAAGGGGGATATAGCATGCCTGAGCCTGAGTTTGGATGATGATTTCTTATAACTCACTTGCTGTTGTCTCCAAAGAGAGGTATACAAGTGTAACACTGTATTGGTTTCTCTTTTCTTTTACTAGCCTGGTTCTGACTGTTGGGTATATCCGCATGCAAACATTGTCCTTATGGAAGAAACATGTCTGGCCATATTTTTCGAATTCTTCTTTGGAGCTAAATTGTACTGTTCCTAATTGGACCACCCCTGCTAATTGTAGCACAATGTGTTCAATTATTGATTTGTTTGTAAACAAGCTGGCAATCTCATTTTGTGTGTAATGGCTGGAGATATTTCTGATCCTGAGGGATCAGGCTTTGCCCTCAGGAGTGCCGATCTGTGGTGCAGATCTAAATTTGATGTCCTCATTTTCTGTAATCTCTATCTCACATGCAGCTAGGGCCTTATGATAACTTCCAAAAATAGCTGCGATCATTGATATGCCAATTGAAGCTTCTGTGCGTACATGCCTTAGTGTTGTGAGGTATCCCAACTAGTTGTAAACGTGGTTGACTTTTTTCTCTACTGAGAGGCCAGGCACTTTTTCTAGGTCGATGTAGACTTTGCCTGGATAAAGAATGTCATGTTCTCTGAAAGAAACTTATGGTCCCACTTCTGTGATTGCTGGTTTGGAGTTCTTGTTATAGATGAAGCTATTGTTAATAATGTCACTGTGTGGCTTCGTGTTTTCTTTTTCTTCTCTCACTGTTGATGCTGTTGAGGTTACTATTATAGCTGAAGTCAGTCTAATCTCGATGACCATTTTCTCGGTTGGTTCTGATGTCTCTGTTGTGACTTTCTCTATATCATCCTGATATTGTGTTTGTTATTCTTGAGCTACATCTCTTCTTGATTCTTGTTGTCGACTTGGCTGTTCTTGCTGTTTTCTTTGTTTTTTTCTTTTCAGTTGATGTATAGCTTTTCTTGATGCCAGTTAGGGGATTGAATTTGCTTCCGAGTTTGGATTTCAGTTTTGGCTTGGAGACCTTACCACTACTTGTTAGGATTCTTTCACCTGTATAGTTGACTGTCAGGTTCCTTGTCCTTGTCAACCTTCTAGACATGTTTATTTCCAGAGCTCTTTGTGAGCGGTGTGTTTTTTTTGACATTTTGGATTATTACTATAAAAGGAAATTCTCAGAAATCTGGGTATGAGGGAGAAAGAGTTTTTTTTTTGACCTATTTTATTAAATATATGTAGTACATTTACATTTATTTATAGAATAATTGTGTACACTATTTTTAATGTTAAGCAAAACAATAAAACCAATTTGTAACAGGTACTAATTGTCAATGGTAGTGTGCTCAATTTTTCAACCCCTTGTGGCTTGTTGTGCCTATTTAGAGGAACTAACATGCCTAGTTTCTGTCAGTATGTTTAATAAATATATTAAGGATATTTAGAGTGCCTGTGATGATTCCTTCTATTGTAGTTATATGTATTGTTATAATGAATACATCTTTTAGTACTGTTTGACTTTTGGATTTGTAGTTCTTTTTATTCTGAGTCTTGGTTATTCTTATAGTTTTCTTCTATATTTGAATATGAAGACATCTATCTGTCCATATATTAAAAGTGATGAATCTGATTCTGTGAATTATATTATAAGTAACTTCTGTTATTTGATCAAATAGGATGAATTGATTAATTGTCTGAATTACTTTTCTACTGATGTATCCTCAGATGAGGATATTCCAGAGGTCATTAGTTTTTAGATGGTCTTCGATCTCCTTTTTACAAGAGTATGGTTCACTTTTTTTGATCTGAGCAGTGGTTTTGAGTATATGTTATTGAGTATCATTTTGTTGATATGGATTTTATAGTGTTTGCATATGAAGGGATGAATGTTATCTTCTATTTCTGAGTAAGTAAAGCATATGGGGAATTTGTAGATGTCAGATTTGTGGATATGTAGTTTGTCCATAGTTGAAAGTTCTAAATTCCATAGCTTGATAGCAAATTTTCTATGGCTGTGATTTATGCTATCTATATGATTACTTATGATCTTTGTGGGATTAAAAGTTGAAATGACTTTTTCCAGTTAATGTCAAATCTTTGATGTTGATTTAATTTGCAGTTTTGGTCAAGCGTAATCCATTTATATATAAGTGTGGCTTATCACATCTTTTTAATTGCTTTGTGATGGTGTCAGTGATCTTGAGCTCTTGATTGTAGCTGAAAGTAATAACATTAATTTCAGGTGATTCTGTATTAGTCTCCCACTAATGTTGGTATTCTTCAAGCTTTGTTTGGCTAACTTGTCAACTTGTTTTAGTTCTTCATTGTTGTTATCTTTTTTGTTGATTTTGATTAATTTGATAGATATGAGGGCTGCTTAGATACAATTGTGTAAGTTGTGGATAAGGCCAACTTCTGATATATTCTTGATTTGTCCTAATGTTGCTTTTTTGACTTCTGATATAAGTTTAGCTGAATATATGTGTAAGAGTACTTTTTGTCTGACTGGTAGGGCTCTGAGTGCAATGGTTGCAGCTATAATCTCTGCTTTGAAAGTGAAGCACTGTTCCATAATGCTAAGGTTGAAATTGTTTTGTTGTATTGAACTGGTTATGAAGATAATATCCACACCCAGGGTATTGTTGTTTTTGTGGCTAAAGGCTCCATCTATAGTTATCTTGATGGTTTCATTAATGTTGATATTTTTGTTAATGTCAGTAAGATGTTATATTGTTGAGTCTGGTAGAGCTATGAATTGTAGTATATTTTTAATAGAGGTTGGTATTGTGCCAATCTCGACTGCCTCCAGTATTTGATTAGGTTTGTTGAGCCAGCATTATATGCTATCAGGTGAGATCTGAATTAAGAAGTGTGGCTCTGCAAAGGGTCCTGCATTTGTCTTTGATGTTTTAATTACTGGGACTTAATATAGTGAGTTTGTTGAAACTTTGAAGCAGCATATGTGTCTTCTTCTATTTATATGTTGATTGGGTTATATCCTGGACATTTTAACAGTAGTGAAGTATTTGTGGTAAGATAGTGCCATGGTTTGGTGTGGTTTTTGTCTTGACTCACTAGTTTTCCAAGAGTTAGGATTTAGTGTCACTGAAGAATGAACTATAATTTGGTAGAGTTTCTTTGCTATCCTTATATATTGTCTGTATCATGTTTGATTTGTATTTCCGAGTTGAGTTTGTTAAATGAAGTGTGATTGTTAATGTAAATTTGTGTTGACCTTAAGTATTGTGAAGAAGGAAAGTTGTTTTCACTTTTTTGTTTTATTGTGGAGTGCTCCTACTTGATATCAGTTTAGGGCCTTTGTGTGGTAAGTATTGAGAAGTTGTTCTACCCACATTATGTTATGTGTTCTTAATCCCTTTATATTGAGATTGTACTATTTGCTTACTATGATATCTTCTATGTAAGTGAGTCTGTCGTTGATACTTCTGGTTGTGGTCTGTCATTGTATTGTAATATTTTGGGTCTGTATATTATTGAGTATATCCTGTATTAAGTTGGCTTTTGTTGGCAGGATCCTTGGGTATTTCCTGAGAACATTCTCATTTTGCCATGTCATTAACTGAAGTTGTTGTGTTCTAAGTCAGATTGTTTGTCCTGCCAAGTTATTACTATAGTATAGTTCTTGAAAATCCCTACAATGTTTATGTTGTTGTCATGTTTCAATTTCCATGATGTTGTACTGATTGTTGAGATGTACTACTGGAATTGGAACAGTTTTTTGGAGTTGGGTATGATGTTTGAGACTTCTGTGAATGCAATGATCTATCCATTATGTTTTATTTTTCATTAGTACCAGGTCTGTTAGTAAATATTCTATCATGAGAAAAAGAACATGATTTGTAATATAATGGTGCATCTTGTCTGTAATTTGTTTTCTAGCTATTATGTTACAGATTGTGGTAACTTTTCTTTTAATAAGGCTGCATTGGTGTTGTTTTCCTTTTTTCCTTATATGCCATATGCCTAAGACTATTATTGCTTGTGTTTTGGCAGTTGATAATACTTTATATTCCTGGAAAGTAATACTTTCTTGCGGACCGTTGAGGATTAAGAGTTCTGATTTGAGGAAATTGACTATGATGTTGTTAAGGTGGTAAAAGGAGGCACTGACTTCTATAATGTCTTCAAGTTGTTTTCTATTCTGAGCAATGAATATGGTATTATTCATATATGCTATTATCGAAATGTTGAGGTTTGTGGAGCTACTATTGTTGAGATTGGGTCTGTGACTGTTGATCTGATAGCCTTTCATGGAGCTGATTGTGCTTATTAAGGAGTTGTAATATATATGCCAGAGAAGGGGTGAGATTGTGTCCTCTTGATCAATTCCTTCTTCTATTTGGTATGGGTCGGTGAGCCTGAAATATATTATTACTTTGTTTGATCAGTTTATAAAGCAGTTACTGATTATGTTGGTTAGTTTGTTTGGCACTGTAATTCATTAGAGTGAGTTCATTAGTCTCTGTATATTGACTATATCATATCTTACTCATATCTTGAAAGAGTATAAGGTATTGTTTATTTGTTTTCCATGCATATTCTAGTACTTAATTTATGATAGTAATGGGTTCATAAGTACTGCTTTTGGGTAATGCTACCAGTTGTTTTCAGACAGGATCAGGTGTTCAGTTATTATTTTGACTAGATGATTATTTATGAGTTTGGCAAAGATTTTCTTGATTTATTCTAGAAGAGTAATAGGTCAGGTGATATTGATGTTGTGTTGCCAGTCTTTCAGCTTGGATATTGTTTATATTCTTCCTTCTTTCCATTTAGTAAATAGCCTCTTGTAGGTGACAATGTTGTTAAAGAGTGTAATTATAGCCTCTACTGTCTCTATGTTAAGATATTTGTATGTCAGGTATGGGATTTGTGAAGGTCCTAGAGCTGATTTGTTATTTGAGTTTGTGATTACATGTTATACTTCTTCAGTAGTGAATGGGGTGAGGGTGAGTTTATACTATTCGTCATAAATAGTAGTAATAGGTTGATATATATTCTGCCAATATGTACCTTGCATTTCAAAAATATGTCTCCTTTTCATTTAGTTTTTAAAGTATGATCAAACTGTTTCTTTGATTTCATAGGTTTGTGTACTAAGATCTTTATATCTCCC
The DNA here is from genome assembly GCA_910592055.1 of Acaulospora colombiana. Classification (NCBI taxonomy): domain Eukaryota; kingdom Fungi; phylum Glomeromycota; class Glomeromycetes; order Diversisporales; family Acaulosporaceae; genus Acaulospora; species Acaulospora colombiana. The sequence goes on from CAJVPT010000137.1 coordinate 25,742, forward strand.
ACCTCTTTAATAATTTGGTTGTGAAGATGCTTTTCTTGAGATTATTTAAGAGTGATCTTATGAGTTGAGTTTTTTCTTGTTCATGTTAAACCAATTATTGCGATTTCTGAGAGCTTAATCTTTATTTGCTTTGATGGTGTTGTATATGTTTCATTTGTTGATAATTTTTTCAAGGACGATTAATTTGTTGATTTCTTCATTTAGGACTTTAATATCTTTGTCTGGTGGAAAGGTATAAATTGGCACTTGTTTCTATATAGCTTCATAGAGATTCATAATAAAAACACCAACATCACAACTGATTACAATCTACAAATAACAAATATAGAAAGCTGGCAGCTAGAAACAAATGATAGGCAAAATAGATGACCACATACAAACACTTACTTCCAATAGAAGAAAACTTCATACAAGCAATGGTATGCTTTGCCACTAAACTTAATACACAAATAATAGCATTCTACAGTCTTCTCGAGACAGAACCAACAAACATCAATAAAAGCTGAAACTACTTTCGATAAGCTATCCTCAATACTGCTAACAAACATATCCAAAAATATATAGAAAAACAAAGAAGCTGATTCAAACACTTGAAGCCAATAAAACCTTTACTACTTATTTAGCTAATACAATACAAAAAACTGATCAATATGTATAATAAAAAGGATGCTAGAGCTAATTTCGAATACCATATGGGACATGCATTTATCCAGATCATATCTATTCTGCTTGAAGCAGTTGTAGAGTGCCAGGTATATTTTTTTTCGGTGGGCTGTGATATCGGTATGTATCAATCATTTTAAGATTGGAAAGTTGTTCTCAAAAACTGTTTGTTTTATCTTTGTATATTTTTCTGTTGTTGGAGGTTATGTCCATTCTATTTGATAGGCTCACATTGAAGTTTCTTCCAATAATGATATACAGTTCGTGTTGTTCTATTGTTTGATCCATTGGGTAATTTGGTTTTATACTGATGTTCTAAGTTTTTTAGCTCTATATAGTGAATAGATGCCAATAATTCTACAGTATAGCTTGTTTGAGAGTGCGAGATCTATGAATATTGCTCTGTTCAGATATCTTTGTATTTCAATTACTCAATTAGATAGAGGTTTTTTGAATGTAACCTCTATATTTGCACTGATGTGGTTATTTCCTTCTCACCACGTTGAGTAGTTTTCTGTTTTCTAGTGTTTTGTATTGATTTTGGTTCCATTGGTCTCTGTTGATATTATTATATCCCAATTATTTATGTGCCATGTGGTGAATCAAGTTTTTCTTTTGAGGGGATTATTTAGGCCTCTACAATTTAGGGTGGCCACTGTCCAGAAAGGTTTCATGTGGTTTTGTTCAGCATTGGTTGGATTATCTTGGAGTATGTTTTTGGAGTATTGTGAAGTGTTTGGATAGTTGTATATTTTTACAAAGTTGTTGCTAAGGAATAGGACATTTGTTGTGATAATATTTTGAGTTGCTTTATTCGAGGTGCTTGTATTTGTATTTGTAAGATCAGGAATAATGGTATTGTTTGAGGTATTATTGTTGTTTTTTGATGCATTATTACTTGGAGAGTTATCATTTTCTTGTTCAGTAATTGTGCTACTTGTGTTACTCATATTACTGATATATAGAGGGAGGTTGTTTTGTGTTACTTGGGAGAATATCCATAATAGTTGATACTAGTGTATTCATAGTTCTATTCATATTTCCTATTGATTGGTGAAGTTGTTGTTATTGCCATTGGATATCTTATATAATTGAAGGTTCAACTGCTAGTGTTTTAGTATTAGTGTCAGTATATATATTATCCTCTTCCATATCTTCTGCATCTACATAACAGTATTGTTCAAGATTATCAATTCTTTCATCGAGGTTTTCCAATGATTCTTTGATATATGAAAGTTCTTGCAAATTGCATTGAGGACTGTAAGAATTTCATCTATTGTATTCATATTCTATTCATTTTTTGAGATGTTGTGCAAACTTTTGGTATCTACAGCATATGATCCCAGTTTGGAAGGTTTAGTGTTTCTTAAAGGTTGTGTTAGTCTATGGATATGTGTGAATTTGGTTGGATTAAATCAATTGTATAGTTTTCTGAATTTTGGGCTTGTTTGTGATTGTAATTGTTCCACTGTTCTCTGCATTCTTTAATTGTGCAGTTGGCTATAAGTTGATTGGGACTGTCACATATAATGCAGAGCTTTGTGTCAATGGGTTTTCATATTAGGATAGTTTCTCTAAAATAGAAAGTCTCATTTAGTACTTGTTGGAGAAGTTGTTCACTATCAAAATTGAGGACTGCATATTTCCTTGGTTTGTATTATATTAATCGAGTTATATAGTAAATTTTGGCTTGTAACTTTTGACAGATATGCTTGAGATCAAATACACAGAACCCAGGTGGGAAAATTAGTTAATTTTATTGACAAGGTTCCTCTGTTCTTTATTGTTGATAGGTCCCAGATTGCATCTAAAATCTTTACTGAGTCTGCTTTGATGAGGGTGCTTCAAGATTCTAGTGTTTTGTGTTTGTCTTCCTGATTGGAGAATATGATCATGGCTAACTGCCACATTTGTTGTGTTGTTATCTTAATATTGGTTATTTATTCAAACTTGATTAATGTTTGTTGCATGTCAACGAACTTTGTGTTCAGGGAGATGTCCCACACCCTGATGCTCATTTTCTTATTGAGTCTACTGATTATTTTGGGAAGTAGTATAAGTTTGGTGTTGCTTGTTTCAATAAGGCTTATGTTGCCAGCTGTTTCTGCAGAGTGATGGTCTCCGAAAATGGTAATTATATAATTGATCTTCTCTATTCATTCACTTTGGATTGTGAGTAGTACTTCAGGAGAGTTGAGTGCTAGTGAGAGAAGATAATTTTCTTTTCTATCGAGTCCTTTGATAGTACATCTACTTTGATTTCAAGTTTGATTTCTTACATCCATACTTGGTATTTTTGTCAAATGATAAAAAGGGTCTCAGTCTGCTCTCTTGTCTTGATTCTTTTTTCACTCATTTTTTCTGAATTTGTCAGTCTTGTTTCTCTTGAAAAGAAGTGTTGTCATCGAAGTCCATCTTGATGTTTGAGCTATTAATTCTTGCTGATCTGAGATTGTCAGTTGCTGTTTCTTTACTCTTTGCTGTAGAGTTTTCATCAGTTTTGTGATATGTTTCACCTATGTTGTGCTGTGCCTTGTTTTACATGTTTTGCTCCTCTTTTACCTGTTCTTGTCATACTGGTGTCTTTTGTTAATCCAGTTGTCTTGAGTTATTGTTTGTATAATGCTGAAGGGTGGAGAGATGGTATGTTTTTGTGAAGCTATTTGTTTGATACTAAGTTTCTTTTCAAGTTTTTTATATATTTCTTTGCCATCAGGGCTGGCCTCGCCCTTAGTAAGCTTGTCAATTTTGTAGTTAAGCCTGTTAATTAGGTATTGTTGTCTTTTAGGTCTCTTTATTTTTTAACTGTTTTTTGTGTTTTTGTGATTTATACTATTGTATTACAGAAAAATAGAAAAGAGTTGATCTATATTTGAGAAACATGATCTAAATAGTACATTACAATAAATTGAAATATAATAGTTACAACAGAAACCAATGGAAACCATTATCAATCTAAATACTAGAAACACCCACTATATTATATTCTATTGTCTTAAATAATGAACAAATAATCAAACAAGGCCTAAACCTAATAATTAGCAAAGAAATAGCTAACCACATATATAACTATTACATATGGTTAGGAAGACTTATTCATATTAATCTGACTTTTTCAAAGAAACAAAAACTTAGAATCATAGAAGTATACTTTTATGCAGACCATGGAAACAAAAGATGACTAAAAATTCTCAACAAACTAAAACAATGAATTAGAGAAGCTATACAAAAAAACTGGCATCTTTAGTACTAGGAAACTTCAATAGTGTTTGAAACCTAGTATGGGACTACAAGGAATATCAAATGGCAAAAAAGAGAAGCACCATAAACCACACACAAATAAACCAGAACATAGAGACATTGCATCCAATAAGATGGAAGCATACTTCTTGGAACTCATACACAACATCCTCAACGAAACTTACAACATCCTTGAAATTTATAAGAAACATGCTAACAGTGCCTAGGCACATTAGTCTCCAACAAGAACAACATACCACAAGGGTTCTAAAGATCGAGCCTCACCACCACTGGTGGCGAGTACCCATCAGCCCAGGTAACAATTGGTTTTATTGTAATCATGTACACTAAACACATGAGAAAAATGCCTGTAATATAGACTTTACTTGATAAAATAACATGTTTTGGTATATAATCTCAATAAAATAGGCAATGTTGCATATATTAAAAAAAAAATATATATATATCCAAAACATCAAAGTTTCCACAAGAAATAGATGCAAAGACTCAACAATAACTACTTAGTATACAAAAAAAAAACACCTTAATAACTTTATTCAACAATGGATCACACATTTACAAAAAATAATAGAAGCATACAAAGTCATTGTTAAGGCTATAACCTATAGAAAACAAAATCAAGTAATTAAACAAAAATAGCAACTAGACAACTATTCTTGGCAACTAATAAAATAGCAATGATAAATAGTATTATAAATAGATAATACAGAGCCATTACTTTAGATAAACTAATTATTGAGAAAGAAGAAACCAATATAATAATAGAACCAGAAGAAATCAAAACCAGAGTCAGAAAATACTTTCAACAATGGACACCTGCTAGAGACATAAAACAAATAGCAGAATATCCAGTATAAGAACAAGAATATACACCCAAAGATTCTATTGACCCCAGATAGTACTACTTAACTATTACAGAAATATCAAAAGAAGAACTAAAGAAAGCAATTATCGATAGAAGTAACAAGTCAGCATTAGGAAGAAACCAAATTCCATATCTAGCTTTTAAAAAACTGAGTAAAAAGGCCTTGGAAAAAATAGAAAATCTATTTAACTGCATCATCAATAAAGGCTTAACTCCTACAGAATGAAGCAAAGGCAATATATACCCTATACCCAAACCCAAAGATTGGTATCACAACCTGAATATTACAAGACCAATTACTCTCTTAGATGCTGAAAGGAAAATCTTCACCAAAATTATCACTGATAGAATAGTTCAGTGCTTAAAAAAAACACAATCCTATTAAAACTAAACTGGATAGCACTTTCAATAAACAGTACATAAAAACCTATACATATTATTAACAATATCATCAAACATGCTAAAGAAATCAAAAAACAGGCCTGAATCCTTAGTCAAGATATAGTATATCAAAAGCCTTTGACTTTGTGAACTTGAAGATGCTTATCAAGGCTTTTAAATAAATCAAAATTCCAGCACAAATAATAAATATACTCCTAAAGATACTCAACCAAAGACAGAACATAGTTCTTACATGTCATGGACCCACATAAGAATATGAGGTTGAAGATGGCATTGACCAAAGTGATACAATTTCTCTCTTATTATAGTGTATCTTCCGCGATCCTCTAATCTATTACATTGCCAAAAACTTTTCTGGCTATATAATCACCACTAAAAATTGTACAGAAATCAAGGAAGGATGGCTACAAAAGAAGATGTTTACTGCTATTAGTGCATATATGGATGACATTATCTGGATAATTGACAATAGTGAGGAAATACAACAAATCATATAAAAGCTGAGGAATTATACCACCTAAATGACATCAGAATCAATTCCCAAAAGTCATACCTTCTTATTATAAATGAATGTGACAGTGACTTTAATCAAGGCATAATAATGAAAGATTATACAATACATGGTTACATCCAGAAACACCTGTTAGGATTCTAGGAATATGATATGATAGTTCTGACAGGAAAGATTACCAAAAAATCCTAATTCAACAAAAATTTAGGAAAACCAAATTCCTGCTTGGAATAAAAAATTTGATCAATAAATAGATACTATATGTAATCAATTATATACTAATCCCCAGTATAGAATATTTCTGTAATGACATGATGCTCTCTAAAAAAGCATGCAATTTACTCATAAGCAGCATTATATCCACTTTCAAATACAAGATAGGTCTAGTCAGAACAGCCTCAAACAATATACTTTTCAATAGGCATGAATATAATAACTTTTCAATAAGCATAAATACAATATAATTCACCTCACAAATTCTTCAACTCTTTCCCATTTTCCTGTGGCACAGTAGCATAAACCACAAAAACACAAGAAACAGTTGAAAAGTGAAGATACCCAAAAGACTGCAATACTTAACCAGTAGACAAACTACAACATCGACAAGCTCACTAGGGGCACATCCAGCCTTATCAGCAAAGAAACATACAAAAAAATCGAAAAGAAACCAAATTACAAACAAACAGCTTCACAAAAACAAACTATCCCTCCACCCCTCAGCACCTTACAAACAACAACTCAAGACAATGACACTATTACTGGAACAACAGAAGATATCAACACAGAAAGAACTCAATACACCTGGAGTGAACAGGTAAAAGAGGAGCAAAACACACATAACAAGGCACAGCACAATATAAAAGAAACATGGCACAAAACTGACAATAACCTCTCAGCAAAGTATAAAAGAATGGCAACCAATAACCTCAGACCAGAAAAGTTGATGACTCAGATATAGAGATGGATTTCGATGACAATACTTCTCTCCAAGAGAATCAAGACTGGCAAACCCAGGAAAAATGTGCAGAAAAAGAACCAAGACAAGGGAGCAGACCGAGACCCTGCTCACCATTCGATAAAAATACCAGGTATGGTAGAGAGAGAATCAAACTTGGAATCAAAGCAGATCTACTACCAGAAGACTTGATAGGAAAAAAATCACCTTCCTTACTAAGGCACTCAACTCCCCCGAAGGACTTCTCACAATCCAAAGCGAACGAATAGAGAAGATCAATCATATCATTACTATTTTCGGGAACCATCACTCAGTAGAAACAGTCGGCAACATAAGCCTCACTGAAACATGCAATACCAAACTCACACCACTTCCCAAAATAATCAGCAGACTCGATAAGGAAATGAGCATCAAGGTGTGGGACATCCTTCTGAACACTAAGCTCATTGACTTGCAATAAACATTCGCCAAGTTTGGATAGATAACCAATATTAAGATGACAATATAACAAATATGGCAGTCAGCCACGATCACATTCTCCAATCAGAAAGATAAATACAAAACACTTGAATCCTGGAGCACCCTCATTAAGGCAGACCCAGTAAGGATTTTCGATGCAACTTGGGACTTACCTGAAATGAAAAACAAGAGAACCCTGTCACTAAACTAATCAATCTCTCTCCTGGGACCCATGCTTTTAATCTCAAGCACATCTGTCACAAGTTACAAACCAAAATCTGCTATATACCCCGGTTAATATCATACAAACCAAGGAAATATGCAGTCCTCAGTTTTGATAGTGAACAACTTCTTCAACAAGCACTAATTGAGATCTTCTCTCTCGGAGAAACCATCCTGACTTGCAAATCTATCGACACAAAACTCTGCACTATATGTGATAGCCCTGATCATCTTGTAGCCAGCTGCACAGTCAAAGAATACAAAGAACAGTGGAACGAGTACAATCACGAACAAGCCCAAAAATTCAGAAAACTATACAATCGATTTAGACTAGCCAAATCTACACACATCTATAGACTAACACAATCCTCCAGAAATATCAAACTTCTCAAACCAGGTTCATATGCTGCAACTGCCAAAAGTTCGCACAATATCTCAGAAAATAAACACAATCAGGATACAATAGATGAAATTCTCACAGCCCTTATTACAATTTGTAAAGAACTTTCATCTATCAAAAAATCATTGAAAAATCTTGATTAAAGAATTGATAATCTCAAACATATTGTTACGCAGATGTAGAAGACATGGAAGAAGAGAACACATATGCCGACACCAACACTAAACACCAGTAGCTGAACTTTCAAACATACAAGACATCCAACAGCAATATCAACAACTTCACCAATCAATAGGAAACATGGATAGAATCATGAATGCACTAGTATTAACTATTACAAACATTTTCCCAAGCAATATAAAACAACCCTCCTCTACATATCAATAACATGGATAATACAAGCAGCACAATTTATAAACAAGAAAATGATTACTCTTCAAGTAATAACACATCTAAAAACAATAACAACATTTCAAATATCACTGTTATCCTTGATCACATAAACACAAATGCAAACACTTCGAATATAACAGCTCAAAACAACATAACAACAAATGCCTCACTTCTTAGCAACAACTGAAGAAAAACATATAACTCTCCAAATACTCCACAATATCCCCAAAACACATCACAAGATAATCCAACTGATGTTAAACAAAACCATATGAAACCCTACTGGACAGTGGGCACCCTAAATTGTAGAGGCCTAAATGATCCTCTCAAAAGAGAAACTTGATTCACCATATAGCAAATGAACAACTGGGACATAACAATATCAACAGAAACCAATGGAACCAAAATCAATACAAATTATTTGAAAATAGGGAAATACTCAACATGGTGAGAAGGAGATAATCACATCAGTGCTGTTATAGGGGTCACAATCAAAAAACTCTTATCCGATCGGGTAATTAAAATACAAAGATACCTGAACAGAGCGATATGCATAGATCTCGCACTCCCGAACAAACTATATTGTAGAATCATTGGCATTTACTCACCAGCTAGAGCTGAAAAACTTAGAACAGCAGTACAATTCCAAGTTATCAGATGGATCAAATAGCAGAACAATATGAACTGGCACATCATTATTGGAGAAAACTTTAACATGAGCCCATCTAACAGAATGGATAAAATCTTCAATAACAGAAAAATACATAGGAAGAAAACAAATGGTTTTTTGAACAACTTGCCAACCTTGGAATGATTAATACATACAGATACCACAACCCATAGCTAAAAGAATATACCTGGTACTCCACAACTGCTTCAAGCAGAATAGATATGATCTGGACAAATACACACACTACATGATGCACAATCGACTCATTCATAATAGAAGACACCAACATCACAACTGATCACAATCTACAAAGAACATACATAGAAAGCTGGCAACTGGAAACAAACGATAAGTGAAACAGAAGGCCACACACAAACACTTGCTTCCAATGGAAGAAAACCTAAGACAAGAAATAAGATACTTTTGACACTGAACTCGATGTACAAATGTCAGCCCTACATAGTTTCCTCAAGACAGAATCAACAGACATCAACAAAAGCTGAAACTACCTCCGACAAGCTATCCTCAATGCTGCCAACAAATATATTCAAAAATACAGAGAAAAACAAAGAGGCAGACCCAAACATTCAAAGCCAACAAAACCCTTACTACTTATTCAACTGCTGCAATACAAAAAACAAATCAATCTGTATGATAAACAGGACATTGGAGCTAATCTCGAACAACTCGCCAACCTCCACAAAGCCATACAGGAACAAATATTGATCCACTTCTTTCTACCAGACAAAGATATTAAAGTCTTAAATAAAGAAATTGATAAATTAATTTTATTCGAAAAAATTAACAATAACCGATACATATATGAAACTATCAAAGCAAACATAGACCAAGCCCTTCGAAATCATAACAACTGGTTCGACATGGACAAGAAGAAACTTATAAGATTACTCTTAGATAATCCCAAGAAAAGCATTCTTACAACCAAACTCATTAAAGAGGAGGGAAATACAAAAATCCTAGTATACAAATCCCACGAAATTAAAGAAACAGTTAAATCACATTTCAAAAACTGGACAAAGAAGAGACATATTTTTGAAGTGCAAGGCACATACTAGCAGAACACATACCAACCCATCACCACTATTCACGAAGAATGGTATGATTCTGCACTCATCCCATTCACCATCGAAGAAGTACAACAAGTAATCAAACACTTTAGTAACAAATCAGCTCCAGGACCATCACAAATCCATACTTGGCATACAAACATCTTAACATGGAGATGGTGGCAGCCATAACCACACTCTTCAACAATATCTTCACCTATGAGAGGCTACCTACTGAATGGAAAGAAGAAACGATATACCCAATTCCCAAGCCGAAAGACTAGCAACATAACATCAATATCACCCGACCTATCACCCTTTTAGAATCGATTAAGAAAATCTTCACCAAACTCATAAATAATTGTCTAGCCAAAGTAATAACTAAATACCTGATCTTATCCGAAAACAACTGGGCAGCACTACCCAAAAACAGTATTCGTAAACCCATCACCATTATAAATTAAGTACTGAAAGATGCACGAAAAACAAACAAACAATGACTTATACTCTTCCAAGACATGAGTAAAGCATATAACACAGTCAATATACAGAGACTAATGAATTCACTCCAACGAATCAAGGTGCCAAGCAAACTAATCAATATAATCAGCAACTGCTTTCTAGACTGGCAAACAAAGTAATAACATATTTTGGGCTCATTGACCCATACCAAGTGGAATAAGGAATCGATTAAGGTAATACAATCTCATCTCTCCTCTGGCGTATATACTATTACCCTTAATAAGCACAATCAGCTCGATGAAAGGTTATCAGCTCAACAACCACAGACCCAATCGAGATAATAGCAGCTCCACAAACCTTAATATTTCAGTAACAGCATACATGGATGACACTACATTCATTGCTCAAAATAGAAAACAACCCAAAGACATTATAGAAGTCAGTGACTTCTTCTATTACCTCAATAATATCACAGTCAATCCCCTCAAATCAGAACTCTTAATTCTCAATGGCCCACAAGAAAGTATCACCTTCCAGGAACACGAAGTACTAACAACTACTAAAACACAAGCAATAAGAGTTTTAAGAGTATGGCATGAAAGAAAAAAAAGAAAACAATACCAACGCAGCTTTATTAAAAAAAAAGTCACCACAATCTGCAATATAATAGCTAGAAAACAAATTATGGACAAGATGCACCATTATATTACAAACCATGTTCTTTTTCCCATGATATAATATCTGCTAACAGACCTGGTACTAATGAAAAATGAAATACAATAGATAGAACACCGCATTCGTAGCTGTCTCAAACATCGTATCCAACTCCCAAAAACTGCTCCCACCCCAGTAGCACATCTCAGCAATTAGTACAACATTATAGAAATTAAAACATGACAACAATAGAAACATTGCAATGATTTTCAAGAACTATACTATAGTAACAACTTGACAAGACAAACAATCTGACTCAGAATCCAACAACTTCAGTGAATGGCATGACAAAAAGAGAATGTTCTCAGGAAATGTCCAAGGATCCTGCCAGCAAAAGCCAACTTAATACAAGATATACTCAACAATATACAGATCCAAAATATTACAATACAATGATAGACCACAACCAGAAATATCAACAACAGACTTACTTACATAGAAGATATCATGGCCAGTGAATGGTACAACCTCAATAGAAAGGAATTAAGAACACATAACATAATGTGGGTAGAACAATTTCTCAATACTTATTGTACAAAGGCCCTAAACTGATATCAAGTAAGAACACTCCACAACAAAACGAACAAGAGAAAACAATACTACTTCTTCACAACACTCAAGGTCACAACACAAATCTACATTAACAATCATATATCATTCAACAAATTCAACTGAGAAATACAAATCAGACATGACACAGACAACAGACAAGGACAGCAAAGAAACTCCAGCAAATCATGGTATATTTCTCAGTGACACCAAACTCTAACACTCAGAAAACAAGTAAGTCAAGAAAAAAACTATACCAAGCTACGACACTACCTCATCCCAGACACTTCACCATTGATAAAATATCCAGGATACGACCTTAAGCAATACATAGATAGAAGAAGCCATATGTACTGTTTCAGAGTTCCTACAAAATTCACTATACCAAGTCCCTGTAATTAAAACATTAAAGACAAATGCAGGAACCTCTGTAGAGCTATACTTCAGAATCCAGATCTCATCCGATAGTACGCAACGATGGCTCAATAAACCAATTAAATACTAGAGGCAGTGGAGATCGATACAACACCAACCTCTATTAAAAATATACTACAATTTATAGCTCTACCAGATTCAACACTACAACAACTCATGGATATTAAAAAAATATCAACACCAATGAAACCATTAAGATAACCATTGATAGAACTTTTAGCCACAAAAACAACAATACCTGGGTGTGGATATCATCTTTTCAACTAGTTCAACATAACAAAACAATCTCAATCTCAGAATTATGGAACAGTGCTCTGCCTTCAGAGCAGAGATCATAGCTGCAACCATCACTCTCAGAGCCCTACCAGTCAGACAAAAAGTACTCTTATACACAGATTCATCAAAACTCATATCAGAAGTTAAAAAAGCAACATTAGGACAAATTAAGAACATATCCAAAGCAGGTCTCATCCATAACCTATACAACTGCATACAAGCAGCCCAAATTTTAATCAACTGGATCAAAATTAACAAAAAAGACAACAACAACGAAGAACTGAAACAAGTCAACAAGTTAACCAAACAAAACCTGAATAATACCAACAATGGTGTGATACTCGTACAGAACAACTTGGATCCCAATATCATTACTTTCAGCTACAACCAAGAGCTTGAGATCACTGACACTATTCGTAAAGCAATCAAAAAATGCGACAAGTCACACTCACACACAAATAGATCATGCTTGACTGAAACCGCACACTAAACCAACAACAAAAAGCTAACATTGACTGGAAACAGTTGCTCCAACTTCTTTACCCCACAAAGATCACAAGTAACCATACAGATAATATAGATTACAGCCATAGAAAATTCATTATCAAGCTATGGAACTTGGAACTTTCAACTATAAACAAACTACACACCTACAGGTCTGACATCTACAAATCTTCCATATGCTTCACTTGCTCAAAAACAGAAGACAATATCCATCCCTTCAAATGTAAACACTATGGAATCCATATCAACAAAATGATACTCAATACTATATACTCTGAAACCACTCCTTGGACTGAAAAAGGGAGCCCACACTCTTGCAAAAAGGGGATCAAAGATCACTTAGAAAATAATGACCTCTGGAACATCCTCATTAGAGGCGGCATCAGTAGAAAAGTAATCCAGACAATTAGTCAATTTATTCCATCTGACCAAATAATAAAAGCAACTCGCAATATAATTCACAGAATTAGATACATCACTTTCAATATATGGACAGATAGATGTCTTCATATTCAAACATGGGAGAAAACCATGGGAATAACCAAAACCCTTAAGAAAAAGAAGCACAAATCCAAAAGTCAAACAGCACAGAAAAACATATCTATTATAACAATACACATAACAACAATGGAAAGAATCATCGCAGACACCCTAAACATTCTTGATATCTTCACTAAATATACTGATGGAGCCTAGACATGTTAATTTCTCTAATCAAATACAACAAGCCACAAGGAATCGAAAAATTGAGCCCCATCGCCAACAGCGGTGGGTGCCTGCTACCAATTGGTTTTATTGTTTTGCTTAACATTGAAAATAGTTTTTTTTTTTTTTTTTTTTTTTTTTTTTTAACCTCAGTCAGATCAGCATGGCTTGTCTTTATTGTATATATATCAGATATTTACAAATTATTTTGACTTTCACATACTAACTCACCCATTATCAAAAAACTATTTCTCTAGATGCAACTTAGAGAATGATATTTTGCTTCTTTACTGACTTGAATAAATCCTCTAGTCAATAAAATAATTGCCTACAGAACATTACTGTAGATCATTCTAAATTCCAACTGCAGTTAAAAACCATATCATTTCCTTTTATAACAAATCCAATCTTTGATGATTTCTATATACTTCGTTTCTTTCTTTCTTTTAGAGACTTCTTGTTCTGGATCTTCTGCAAGTGTGGATTCTTTTTTCTGTTTTTGTATGACCTGCATAATGGATTGGTCCCATGTTTTTTTGATTCGTTTGTCTTTTCCAGTAATATTCTGCTTCTTTTTCTACTCTATAACTTTTTTGCAGTGGTTATTTTATATGTCCTTCTTGAAATTTTTTCTTATTTTATAACAAAGTTTACCAATTATACTTTGTATAACTGTCAAGGGAATCTTGAGTTGTACTTGGAGGTAATTCTTCAAGGAAGTAGTTTTGTTCTCTTCTATGTATCCACAAATAATATTGAAAAGGCTTTTATCACATCACTGAATCTCATTCAACCATTTACTTGTCCAGTTATTGGTTGCAGAGTGGACTTCTTTTTTGTTTTTGATTTCTTTACTGATATATCGATTGATCTTTTCCTTTGCTTTTCTTTATATATCCTCTTTGATTTCTTTAGTGACTGAACATTTAAACAAGTATCCTAAAGTTTCTTCTTGAAGTTCATATTGTCGTGAGCTATCCCGGCGAGTCCGTCACTAATCCGTAGCACCTCGCATAACCCTGACTTCACAAGAATACTCACAAATGACACAAAGAAGAGAACACCTCCTATAAAGAACACTTAAGGAAGGCAGAAGCGTGGTGATTGACTTGGCCGAATGTAAGTGTCTTTTTATTACATTCTGTTTCTTTGGTATATCACTAACTCTTATCTCTATTCTCAATGAGGGCTGCTTTCTTACACATTC